>OZ005741.1:241021867-241285773 GCA_963930735.1 Dioctria linearis
AACCTCAGGATTTTACCTTTCATTTGATCTTGATAGTATACCCACCTACATGCAACCGTGTTTTAGATCTTCCTAAAAACAGTTTATCCCAGGATCAAATGAAAATATGCGAGAAAACAATTTTATCCATCATTAGTAGCAAATCAATAAAATCTTAAACGAAATCATGTAGATAGCAACGAAAAATATGAAATCTAATTCTCTATAGTCAGAAGTGAAAAATCGCAATAATTTTTTTTAGTATTGCTTGCTTTTGTCGTTCTCCGATGCTAGTCGATGCAGTACAGTAGCTCTCCAGTTATCAAACAAAAAAAGCAAGGCACAAATATTTTCATTAGAAAGACAGATTTAAATACATTTGCATGCACACGATCAAGCTTCGTATGAAGTGTTTCTCTATAAACTAAAGAGCTTGCAAAGTTCCATATCAGAATACAAGCAACTGCATAGGGAACCAATATAGAGCTGTGCAGCCAGATGGCGGTAATCATGATAAGCAAATAGATTTTCTTTAATATAGTTTCAAAAAGGCGGCGCTGTTAGATTCGGCTCTTGTGGACAAAATCTATGAGAATTTCCGTCATACATTTTCGGTCTCTATAGATTTCTTTACTCTATGACCATAATTAGACTACAAACCAAACACAACACGATTAATAATTAGGCCTCCTGAGTGTCCGCTATACAGCGATGATGTCGTGCAATGCATCGAGTACTGCAATTTTGGTCGGTAACTCTGCTATCCGAAACAAAAATTGGGGAGATGGGGCCTAAACCTTTATATTTAAATAAGAATTTTCGTTGTTCAGCGAAAGAACAAAAAAATTACTATCAAAGGTGAACTTTTTTCAAATATATTTACCGAATGTGAAGAATATTTTGGACGGAAAATATTTCTATACGGTGATAGAATGTGGTTCATTTTTCGTAAAATGGTTGAAAGAATTTGTCTACGATTCTCGTCACAACACTGATAACAGCATCTGTAAGCCTGTTTAGGCGGGAAACATTATCTAGTTCATGACGAATGTCTATCTATTATATTTTCAGCTGCTCCAATTCGTTACATAATTTTGTTAGCTCATATTGAGTTGAAGCAGCTAATGATTCAATTTTCACAACTATGCGTTCTTCAACTTTATCTGATCATCCAAAAATTTAAACAGTCGTCTTTCCAGTAATTCAAAGCTATCCCCAGAACATATATTATGAGATCTAGTTATTAAGTGAGAACTACTACTACCTTTTCCACTCGCTTTATGCTTCATAGCACGTTGAGTTACAGAACATCCATATCTTAAATTGTATGAAGTTTATATGGTATTAATGCTGTCACAACACTGTTGAGCTCGTATTTTTAAATAACTTTCATCAACTGACAAACCCGTGACTAAAAAACTTTGTGTCTGAGCGCCTGAGAGTGCCGTTCTTGACGAAAGAGTTTTAGGGTAGTAAACGTAGATGGATTTACATGGGGCTTTTGATTAAGAATGAGTGAAGGGGAGCTTTCTAATGTGGGGGGGGGGGGGGGGTAACTACCACCCTTCGGCTTGTTCAATTTGGGCCGTGTGTGAAATGAGTGGAGATTCGAGATTCGAGAGTCAAGGATCGAAATTCGAGAGCAGAGATTCCAGAATAGAGATTTGAAAGTCGAGATTCCAGAATCGAGATTCAAGAGTCGAAATTCCAGAATCTAGATTCTACAATCGCGATTGAAGAGTCGAGATTGGAGATTCGAGAGACGGGTACCGAGAGTCGAAAAAGTGTGTAGAATTTATGACTAAAAAGTAGAAAATAAAATATATTAAAAAACCTTTTAAAATAAAAAAAACTTTTTTTAAATAAAATGCACCAAAATTTAAAAAATTAAAAAGTTTCATTGCATAATAAGAAATGCTACAATTCAGATTAAATCTTAAAAGTTTGGACATCCATAAGTCTATAATCACAATTGTCTAACTGCAACTGATGCCCAAACTTTTAAAATTTAATCTGAGTTGTAGCATTTGTTCTTTTACAATGAAACTTTCTATTTTTTACTTTGCAGTGCATTTTATTTACAAAAATTATTTATTTTAAACGTTTTTTTAATATATTTTATTTTTTCTAATTTTTTTTTTGTTTAGCACTGACCGACCGGAAAACTCACGGTATAAAGCAAACTAGGAGGAGGCCAGCAAAAATACTTCTACTCGCTACACATGACACAACTTGACCTTTCAGCGCTTTCGTGGAATAATGCTGCAACCGTGCAATGTTCGAATATTTTTTTCCAATTTTAGTGACATCCTCCACTATCGTTGACATGGTAAATATTACATCCATAGCTGGGTTGACTTTTGTTATGTTTGCGTTATTTGTTTTTTGTTAACTTTCAATTTTTGTGTGCATATTTTTGCTTGAATAAAAAGCATACATGAAGTAAAATCCTTCATACTCAGTTATTCCAATCAAAATTATATTATAATTTTTATTCATTTTTTTTTATTTATGTGTTTTCTTGTGATGTAGTTGCCTTCGATATGAGTGATTATTACAAATACCTTTTACCTTATCTATCTAGTGTTGAGGGTTTGAGGATATGGCTGGGCCTGGCCGCTAGGCCTGGATCAGTATAACTCTGGGCCATACTTTCGATGCATTCATACATATAACATATGAGTTGGATTAACTTTTGTTTACATATTTCTGAAGAAATATGAACGTTATTTAAATCCAGCAGTTCACATATGTATACAATTTAGAAAAACATCAGTTCAGAAATGTTCAGTATTTTCTTAATTACGACCACTTAAGAAAACTTTAAAAATCCTTCACTTTTTCAAGATATGATGATACTTATTATATCGATATTACTTTCCGCATAGTTTTATTATTGATTTTTAATAGAAGTACAAATATAATTTGGTCATATTAATCAATTATCTTTTCGAGGAGACTCTACATCCTCCTGCCTAATTCAGGAACCAAAATTTCCTCGACAATAAACAAAAACATTAAACTTTACACTGGATAACACCATTGAAATGCTTATAATTGTAGGTGTACGTACCACATTATCCTTTCGAGAAGTAGTAGGTAAATTCTATGGCGTTATTAAGCAATCAATAATCCAAATGTAAGGTTGGGTCCCTTCTGAAGGAGATATCCGGACAGTATATCTAAAGGCCTGTCCGAATAAAAGTGTTCGCCTATGTCTTCGTTTTGTCTTGCTGCTCTATTGAAGTACTGATGACGCAGTGCCGGAACTGATTTTTTATTTGACCATTTTCTGGTTCAACAACCCAACGACCTAACGTCACTTTACGTTAGTCATTAAACCAGTTAATTGAGATTAGTCTTCATTTTTACTTGTATGATCTTATAGTCTATATAGACATAGTTATCACTTCGGTACGAGCTTCGACATAGATGTATGTCGACTCTAACCGACGGCCATGATATGAAGGCGCACAGCAGATCGTCGAATATAGCCGTCAGGCAAAAACTTTATTTTATCGCTGCAGTTACAGACCGTACGATAAGTTACTACGAATCTGTGAAGTTTATACAAGTTCTTAGCAGGAGTTGTTATAGTACGATTTTGATTCATGTAAGTAATAATATAGTTTAGTTATTTCCGAGATTTTTCGTTTCCTAGTTTTTATGTTACGTCGTAAATTTAATAATTCCTAGATCCATAATGGATTTGAATAATGAAAAATTAAAAAACTCTATTCTAAATTATTTCATAAAGAAATAAGGCTGACATTCAGCCATTCTAATGATACCGATCCCTTGGAATCCCGACCATCTCCGATTTGGATGAAACTATCACAGTTTGCAGGGAATGCCAAGATAGCTCAACCATATTCTTTGTTTACCTCTATTACGTCCCCTCCCCCAGCTGGGGGGTTCGACAACCTCTTTTTTTTATTCAATTCCAAGTGTATTATAATACTTCATACTTTTATAAAAAACATAACATAAAACTGTTTTTTGTTAATAATAGAAATTTGTCAAAAAAAAATCATATTATTTTCTATTGAGGTCATCTAGCACCTTTTTATACCCTAGATGCAATCTATAGAGTATACTAGTTTTGTCATTCCGTTTGTAATGCACAGAAATAATAATGGTAGAGCAAAATGGATTGGACACCCACGCCTAATATCAAAAGTTATTTTGTTTTTTGCATGTTTGTCCATCTGTCCGTCCGTGCACGCGATAACGCGTGTACTTAGAAAGCTGAAATTTTGTACACGGACTTAAAAAAAAGAAGTAAAATTAAGTTCGAAAATGAGACAAATCGGACAACTCCTTCATGGGATTGCCATACAAAACTTTCGTGTTCCACTATATATTTAGACACAGCCCGAGAACGCGTTGACATAGAGAACTGAAATTTGGTACATTGTGTTTTATAGTAATAAAAAACAAAATTTCAAAAATGGACTAAATCGGACAATCCCTCCTTGGTGTGCCACATAAAAATTTTGGTTTTTTACGTATTCTGTGAAAACGATCAGTCTAAGACATTTTTATTGTACTAAAAACTCCTTCAAAATACGAAATTCTATAAAATTGGTTATATTGATTTTTTCTGTCCGACAAACAGTTCTAGAAATATATGCGAAAAAGCACTTCAAAAATCAAACTTGCATAGATCGTTGATCATACGAAATGTCATACGGGCATGCATCTAGGGTATCATAAGATTCGGTCTTAGACCAATTTTAGCTGTTTTACTTGTTTTTATATTTTATTTTGAAGCTAGAGGAATTATCCTGACACGATGTCAGACAGATTGGTCGTTAAACACAAACTCTGTCTGCCTCTCAAAATATACATACCAAAAATTCGTCCCTTTATATATATTTGAATCATGAAAATGAAGTCCTAATCTGGTACATCGACGATTCTAACAAGAGCCAAGAGCTCATATTCGTCACTATATGTGCATCGGAAAATATCAGCCATAGTCAACCGGCATTGAAAACGATCTCATCAACTGAGTTCAAAACGAAATTAATATGGGAATACATTCAAGTATTGACAAATCTTGGCCCAAGAAACCACCTAACACTTCAATCGATGCCAGGACACTCAGAAATTAGTGGGACTGATATTACAGACTTACTGGCCAAAAATGGAGCATATATGACCTTCATAGAACTGGAACCATTTTGCGGTATCTTTTACAACACCGTGAAGCTTAACCAATCAAAACTGGATTAAGAACCAGAGATGGTCTTCTAGGCTCCAGACAAGCCAAAAGATTCATTAAGGACCTTCACTAAAGAAGAGCTTGGATCTTTTAAGGTTATATATTAATCAACTCGGAATCGGACACTGCATACTTAAAAGCACATGCATCGGATAGGCACACATCCGCTTAGTATGTAGGTAATGTCCCGAAGCGGATGAAACATCGGAGCTCGAATTATGTGAATGCGCGGCCAATTCACGAAGTAGATTCCAGGGCTTTGGCTCATACTTCTTAAAGGCTGCCGACTTTGAAGAATGGGATTTTGGATGAACTATAAAGAAAGGCGTGCACAATAGGCCAATGAATCACTGCAGTGCAAAATCCACTCGCCTATCTTAAACTTAATGTTAATTCTAATCCATGCATAAAATCCTCCAATGATGTTTGGCTTCGTTTTTTAGATATGAATTTTTAAAGTCACCGTATACCTAGGTATCGGACAAATAGGCTAGGTACATTTAAATCTGCAGTAATTAAAACATGATCTCTCACTGACATCACATAATTCCATTTATTATTACTTTAACCTTCAAGGGAGAAATTTAGGGAAATGTATTCTCTACACATCCGTAAATCGAAAAATGATCCCAAAATGACATAATGTTAAAACAATGCACACAAATGTAGCCCAAAAAAACAGATGGGTGAACTATTTTGGTATTCCCTACAAACTGAGAAAGTTTCATCCCAATTGGAGACGGTTGGGTTCAAATGCTCTGCAAAGGAGCAATACGGACTATGGGTTCCGGCTGTGGGTAAGGCTTTGAGGCCGCTAAGCGCCGTACCGAAGTACTTAAGGATAAATTAGGAAGAAGAAGAAGAGATTTCCATTATCCATTTAAATGTTATCCGCTAGAAAAGGAAGAAAAGAAGAAGAAAAATCAAACCTTAAAAAGTTTACGAACAAAGACAAAAAATGTGAAAGCATAGATTACATGCAACGAAATTGAATGGCTAATGAGAAGGGGCGGAACTTTCAGATTTTACTCTCTTATAATGTTCCCACTTATTTGTGAAAGTACGATTTTTTCTGAAATATTGAGAGAAGCCACCAAAGTTGACCCAAAGTTGTTGCTGTAATCCTATGATATTTGATTGGACGTTCCCACAATTGTTGCTGTAATCCTATGATATTTGAATAGAATGTGCTTCTGTTTACACTCGTTTTGTTCTGAAGAGTGGGTGTAACCATAGACTAATAAAGTATTTCATACTTAATGGTGTATCTCATGGAAAAATGAGAATTTTATTTTACAGAAATCTTACATCTCCTTTCAGCACGTTGGTCAGAGCGAAAATTGTCTTTGTCTTAAAAAATTGAAGTAGTGTGACCGGATGCGATGTACGAAAATTTCATTATTATGAATAGTTTGAAAGGATTTTGAAGATTATATCATTGCCGTAATGCTACGCTCTTTAAGTTTTTGTTTTTAACCCACTGCACTACAATAATGCATGGCCAAGCTCTTTTTTCACATTCACGCAAAATACGAAAGTATAACATGCTTACATACATATATTTCTTTCTCTCTTCAAAATGAGAAAAATTTCAAATTTTGTTCTTCTGCTTCCTAACTTCTAAATTAAATTAAACTTTGCTATGGACTTAAATAAATTTATGATGTCCTGAAATCCCCTGTCTGGAATATAAACGTCATCCTGTTAAAAAACATATAATGAAAAGTATCATTTTCATCATTTATGATACATTTTGAAATAAAAATATCCAATTTTGTGGCTTCGTAAGCCACACAAACATCAATTATATGACCATCTGGATAATCCAAAAGGAAAGGTTTCAGGCGGTTTCTGCAGTTATGCAGATTATAGAATATCCCTTGAAAATGGTAGCTAGAGCTCTTTTACATATAGATATACGTACCGTCCATTATTATTGTAGCGTTTTTTTTCATATTAAGGCGAAGCGAATCCGGGCCGCCAAAATATCATTTGGATTTGTTGTATTCATTGCTCTCATTTATATGTTCTACCCCAAGCTGTAGGGAACTAATCCATTTGACAAACAATCTCTACGCTCTTTTTACTCAAAAAAAAATTTCTTTTCGGAGTTGACTGATTGGATGTGGCAATCAACAGAATGTATTGCTCCTTGAGTTCAAGGTTTATACTAACTAGTAGGTCTGGTCCGCAAAATATTCAAGTAAGAACATAATAAATCATCCTTGCATATTTGATATTATTCCTTGGTAATCATAATATTGAAACATTTAAGGTATTATTGGCTAACATTATTTTTCAAATTCAACATTCACAGTAAAGGTAATAATTTTTCAACGTTATTTTAAAATCAAAATTAACAGAATCAGTAAAATTTTTAAACGTTATTGAAAATATTTGTCAGAGAAACTGACCCTTGGAACAGAATGAACTCAGGGCAATGCCACTAAGTGATCGCAATGAACGTAGGCATCGTCGCGATGACGCAGGAGTTGGTCGACTTTCAACGCAATTCATCGCAATTAGCATGATGACATTATTCACAGCTGATTAATTTTGTTTGTTTTAAAATTTTGTATGCTGAACATAATGAGTTTAAAAGAAAATTTAACTATGTTGGTGAAAAAATTAAGAAATTATTATTTTGCGGTCTCAATTTATTATTAATACAGTTAACAAAACCAGTTGAAATTTCATCTTGACGCAGTCACCTCATCAATTGCCATTGTGTTCACCAAGTTGGTGGATACCATGATACAAAGTTAACAAGCTGTGGCCGAATCGAGAGAAATTTTTTCTGTTGCTACATCATGAGGTGACTAAAGTCATTTCCAGCGAAATGAGTTTTTCGTATTTTATTGACTGAAATACGTTTTGAATATATTAAAATATTTAACAAAACATTAGATTCTTCGTTTAAATCACTTCGGGAAAAGTAATTATGTGTTCTAGTAGGAAAGCAAACAAATTTACAAATAACAAATTTTGTTCACTGTGATAAGGACGATTGAAATTGAGGCGAACAAATTTCTGACAATTGTCGCCAAAGGAGGCAAGCAAACAAGCATAAATGACAGACTATACCTCTTAACCTTTTTTTTTTAAACATTCTCCTACTCAACGTATCTAGTGGATATCCTGGAAGGTACAAGCCTACAAATGTAGATATAAATAAAGACACACAGAAAGCAGCGGCGAAAAAGCACAAGTTCATGGTGCGCCGCGTCATGTCGCCTCAACCATTGACTTGAATCATCTTTCGGTAGTTGTTTTTAAACACTAGCAAGGATTGTTGAAAGTTTTCTGAATTTTTTCTGAATTGAGGGTGTGCTTCTTAATACTTCATGAAACTGTTTTTTTTTTTTTGTAATATTCGGAATAAAAATGTACCACATCATTATCTAAAGCTACTATTCTTTCGAAATTCAAATTTTTTAGCAAATTCATCATATCCGCTGCCTGAATGCCATTGAAATCAGAATATATATTATGAGTGAGTATTGGTCCGAATACGTTCGTCACAAACACGTGTAACTCGCGATATATAAAGGCAATAACGTCTTAATTAAGAATAGAAATGATTCTTTGACTGATAATAACTATACATCTCCCCCATAAAGATGAGTCCACCTTCAAATCCTTCTGTGGTGGCATAAAAATATACACGCAGCATTACGTGCAGAAAAACATAATACTAAGAGTTAGTCTGAACCACACTTAACATACAGCCCTGGGCGAGGGAACCTTAACAGGCCATGTCAAGGAAAAAGAAGCAGCGAATACAAAAGTCATTCTTCATTCCGGTGCACATCTCGCTACCACAATTCTCTCGTCACATTTTATACAGAATTTATAAATGTATATTTTTACTTCATAATACTAAAGTTGTACATATATTAGAGTTGCGTAGTTGTGCGTTAAAATAATTTGCAATCGTAGCAGGTTGTAAAAATTATTTTCATCAAAAAGTCCATCACATCAACCCACAACACCTTTTTCCCCAGTTCTCCAAATCGACTAATGATCCATTTTTACACAAAAACATTATTAACTAATTAGGATAACATTGTACCTCACTTACTAGGGAACAAGTTTCCGCCTTGTACAAATGTAGTGATACCCTCATGTGATAAAACGCACTTAAATACCGAATTATTACATTAGTCTGTAACCTTCAATTACAGTCAGTAACCTTAACAATCATCCGCAACGGTAATTCCAACCCATTTAGATACTTTTACCTGAGGATCGGATCGGGCCTAATTGACTCTTGTTTGTTAATCTTATTTAGTTTCAAGGTAGTTTTATTGTCATTTAGACAATGGTTTTGTAGTATACGGGGAGTATGTGCACTCCAATTCCTAATGTACAACAAGTACCCTAACGCTAAAACAATGAATGGTTGAACTCCCGTATATTATTTAACTCACATCACAACTTGAAAAACCAGGCATATCAGTTCAGGTAGATATTATATATACTATTGTGCGAAGTTATATTCAATATATTAAAAATAAATGTGCAAAATGTATGAGTTAGCCTCAGTAAAAGTGAACTTGAACTTGACTCGCGGTTTGTAAAATTTTCTTGCATGAAGAACATCCGCTCTGATAAAGTTATTGATTCTGTGCAGAGTTTCATTGGTCCAATCCATAATGAAGCAGACCTGACTATTATTAGAACCTCTTGTAAAACCAAGCAATCGTGTTTCCTCCTGCCGTGCTTGCTTCCTTTGAATTCGAGATCCATATGTCATCTGTAGATCGTCAACTTCAAAATGTATTTGGTAGTTTTATATCGGTTAGGGCTTTAAGGTTGTCGCATACGTTGTACACGTTGCAGGCACGGGAAATTCTGTCACTTGCAGTGATCCACAAAATATTATATTATAATATCATATTATTTTTTGAAATTAACACAGTTGAATTTTGAAATAATTTTTTTATATAATTGAGGTCATAATATAACGATGTATATGTCACAGGAATTTGATAAGTCTAGTATCTGGGTCATGATAAGGTATCAACATCCCCATCTTAAATCTTGAGAAACCTAATTCACAGAAAAGACGCAATTGTTCAAAGGTACAATCATGAATCGCTTAAGCTACTGAAATTTACTTCATACACATGGATCACTTTCTATTGTTGACTCTTTTTGGTTTAAGTATTTTAATTCAATGAGCTTCAATTTAATATGTTTTGTATGAAATCCACCATATATAGCTCATTGGATGTTCCAAACAGATATCTCTTCAATATAGGAGTTTAAAAGGTCCAAAATCGAACACAACTAATAAAGCCATCGTTTAGATCCCAGAGAGAGGCTAATTTTGGATGAACAAAAAAAGGAAAAGCAAACCCGCAACTAATGTTGTTATTATAAAACTGCAGGAATAGCTTTATTAATATATTACATTTGAGCCGAGGTTCTTTTGCATGTAATTACTCTAAATACATACGAAGTGTGTTCAGAAAGTAAAGTAACTTCATATTTTAATCAACATTTTTTTAATTATTCATCAATATTAATGTTGTCCTCTTCATAGTAATCCCCCTCAGATTCACTTGTGGCAACGCTTTTTCCAATCCTCGAAGCAGTTCTGATAACACTTTTTAGTATAGCCTTGTGCTCTTCCAGCGATGCACATTTTATCTCCTCAATCGTGGCAAATCTCCATCCTTTCATGGCTCTCTTTAGTTTTGGAAAGAGGAAAAAGTCGCAGGGGGCTTCGTCACCAGTTATGACCCTTGTGAACAAATCAGGATCATCACTGACGTCATTCAACAACTCCTGAGCGATGCTCATGCGAGATGCTATCGTTCTTCTGGTCAAAAGTAAGCAATTTTGGAACAAACTTGGTTGGACAACTCGAGATGCCGAAGTCATCAGCAACTTCTCTGATGGTGATTTGATGATTTCCCAACACCATTTTCATCACTTCTTCAAAGTTTTCATTAGTTGTTGACGTGCTGGGGCATCCAGAGCGAGGCTTGTCATTAGCGTCTTCTCGGATTTCTTGGAAGAGCTTGTACCACTTATAAACAGTTTTTTTTACTCAGAGCAGACTCACCGTATACCACTGTCAACAGTTCACGTGTTTTGAACCACTTAATTTCAATTTTTACACAAAATTCGATGCAAATTCTTTGATTCAGAAAATCGCCGAGCACACCAAACACTCCTAACCTTTATGCCTCTCACAAAAAAACAAAGAATGCTATAAGTTAAGACTCTGAGCATATGTTCGGGAAAACTTTCTGATGACGATCTATTTAAGTGATACTGATTTTATTGCCAAGCTCCCAAAGCTGAACTTCATTTTCAGTTTAGAACATAATACGGTAAAATAATCTTTTGAAATATCCAGTAGCACCAGCACTAATGCCAGCCGATTATCCAAATTGCATCTGATATAATCAGTAAGGTAGAGGAATGACGTTGTTGTAATATGATGACCACAGAACCCCGACTCAAATTCGTACAACAAAGACTCATTAGCTAGAAAACTCTTGGTCTGATCACAGAGAAATTTTTCAAGGACGTTTGTGCAAAAAAAAAGTACACTTCTCGGGCGAAAATCTTTTTCACCTTATGGGCTGGCTATTTTTTAGTCGGAATAACTTTTGCAAGCTTCCACCGTGAAGGAAACATAGATGTTGTAATGTTATAACAAATGGTTAAATAATACGCAGGAAACGAGGATTGATATTATTAACACCCATCGCATCCAATTTGATCGATTTAATGGCAAGCATTACATCTTCTAGCTACACTAATCGTAGAGAATGAAAAGCCATCAAAACTAATATTATTACCAAAGGCATTCATAGCATTACTCTCATTATTGCCATCTCCACTAACAAAGGCCTCTACAAACTAGTTGGTGAGTACCTCTGGATCAACATGTTAATTTACAGCTGAATTGCGAAGACCAAGTTATTTTATTTAATATTTTTCCAGAGGCATTTAGATGGAAGAGATGGAACAAGTTTACAAGTAAAGAATTTTTTCTTGACTTTAGTACCTAAATCACAAAGCTCCTGATAATTAAATAGAAGAAAATCTGTCTTATAAGTTTTCCAAATCTTGTAGGCATAGTCCCTCTCGCGCATGAATGCTATTATAGTATTGTTAAACCAACCTGGTCTATTAATTTCCACCTTGGATTTAATGGGAACGAAATTAATATATAGGTCTACAATTATACATTTAAAGTATTCAACCTGAGTGCTAACATCACTCGTTATATAGAGCGGAGCCCAGTTAACTGCGTTAACTCTAATCAAAACACTAGAAATCTCAACATTGTTAAAATCTCGGAACTGGAAACTGGAGGAAAAATTCGGAACAGGAAACTTAAAAGAGGCAGTAGCCGCTTCCTGGTCCGTAATCCTAGCAAATTGGACAAGACCTAACAGAATGTCGCTACGATTTGTTAAATAACATATTCTAAGAGGGAACTCCCTGAGGAGAAATGTCTTGTCGGTATACTGTTAATGACTTTTAAACCTGTTCCATCGATTGAAATTAAAAAAAATCGTTGTTAACTACTATCAGACAAAAAATTGAAATCACCAAGCATAAGCTCATCATAAAGAGTACTAAAAGAAGAAACTCTGGATGGCTTATAGACACAAGCTAAGAAAAGTTACTACCTGAACTCTGGGTCTTGACAGGTTAACGAGGAGACAATTCATTCATGAATGCGCTGATGAACATATATACCAATGCCGCCACCAATTAAATACCAACGATCATCCCAGTAAAATTGATAGCCAGGGAAATTCACAACATTACTATCAGTATATTCCCGTAACCAAGTCTCGCTTATTCTTATAATATTAGACCTTAAGCTCAAAAATATGTACGTATTTAAATTCATCAAAATGAGCGTTACCAGTTCATGTGTTACGGAAATTTCGTTCACGGTATCAACAGTCTCATCACTATGAGAATTCAACTTTGTGGTCTTCTCCAGAAGACGTAAGCTTGGGTATTTTTTTCTTCCAAACCCCTTTTGATACACTCAACAACACTCTCCTCATGTCGAGCACCTTGGAGTCTAACTTGCCTCAAAGCTGACATGGGGATTGCAAGAAGAGCAAAAAGTTAACGCGGCTATGAGGATCTTCACTCAATGCAGGATAACCTTTGCACGGACATTGGGCATGAGACCGAGGATTGTGCACTGGAAGTACACCTCGATAATTAGACCCATGTTCAGTTATGAATCCTATGTTAGGTGGCCGAGGACGCTTGTGGGGACTGCGTTCCGGAAGCTAGCAGGTCTTCAAAAGCTTGCCTGCCTGGGAACTACGGATTGTACGGATCTACCGCTACTGCTTCTCTTGGGGTCCTAATTAATCTGCCACCCCTGAATCTTGGGTGAACTGGCTCTCCTCATTGCTCTTTGCTTTGTGGGTTGGACTTGGAAATTCTCTGGCCAGGATGCGTCGTGATGCGATGGTACCGTCGCTTCTCTGTGAGCTTTCCTATGAGGGAATCGTGGACCGAGGGAAGTGCCTCATCGATCCTTCCTCAGTCCGCTCTAAAAATTTTCACCGACTGGGGCGGGTGTCTACTACATTGGGATGGAGTACTCTCTTGGAAGACACAACACTGTCTTCAAGGCTGAAGTCTTCGCCATCTCAATGCCAGCGAAAATAGCGTTTGCTATGCAAATCAAGGGGAAGAAAAGCTCTGTATCCACAACAAGATGTCAGTTCAGTGGATTCCTGGCCACATGGGGACCATGGGGAATGAAAGCGCTGACCTTCTAGCTAGGGCTGACTCTAATACTTTCGGACCGGAACCCGCGAATGTTCATAGGAAACATCAGCAGAGATAGGCGAACCTGAGTACTTGCAAGTCCACCAAGCTATATCTTGATGGCCCCAATAGTAATATCTCTGATTTTCTCATGGGACTCGGAGGGAAACAATGTGGAGCTGTGGTTGGAATCATCACCGGCCCCCGCACGCCTCACGCTCAGCTAACAAGGATAAGAGTTGTTGACGGCCATGAGTGTCTGTCCTGCCTGGAAGGAAAGCCTGAGACAACCCAACACGTTTTGTGTGCTTTTCTGGCCTTCGCCCGGCGCGGGCTTTATACTTTAGGGTATCTTCTATCTGTAGATATGTTCTTCTACCAGTAGATGAGCTGAAAAACCTTCCCCACCAAGACCTGATGTACTTCATTAAAAGGCCAGGAAGGTTTTTGTGAATGGGCTTCTAGCAGGACAGCATAAT
This sequence comes from Dioctria linearis, assembly GCA_963930735.1. Classification (NCBI taxonomy): domain Eukaryota; kingdom Metazoa; phylum Arthropoda; class Insecta; order Diptera; family Asilidae; genus Dioctria; species Dioctria linearis. The sequence goes on from OZ005741.1 coordinate 241,036,325, forward strand.
GGCCCGCTATGTCCTCCGTACATGGGATGGGATCTTCTGTCCCCATGCCTGAAAATGAAAGAACAACGAAAAATGGGAATTCACAACAAATATAACCCGCAGAATTACAGCATAAATTCAGCACAAGATAGCAAAGCATATTTTTTAGCACGATTATAGATTTAAATAAAATTTAAAAAAAAATTAAAAAAAAAAAGAGAATCAACAAGATAAAAATAATGAAAATAATTAGAATACTAAATTTACACACTAAATACGCTCCAATATCGATAAACATTATTCAGTTAGAGATTCACTCCGAAAAAATTACTTTCAGAAGGTCACTCGACACCACAACAGGGTATTCGTCTTTTAATCTCTGATGTAGTAGTTTCCAATATAACCGATGGAGATTCACTGATCAAATTTTGCAAAGCCAGCCATGAGTTGAAAGTAATTAACTTGAATCAAAGCAGACAGGAATACGAAATGAACAGCATTTATTTATATATATATACCACTATTAAGGGTCGCTAATTAATTTGATCTTATATCAATTTATTTATATTAAAGGTCTAATCGTTATGTGCTTCTGAGCTCACAAAATATCGGATGAGTTTTGGATATATGAATTTTTTTAAGGTATAGCAAAAAAAAGATAAAATGAAAAAAAAACATTTTGAATGCATTAAATTTAGTAGAATCTACATCCTTAATATGAGGACAACCTAATTATTTAGTTTATTGACACATATCCAGAATGCAATTCTAGTCAAGGAGAGAGAAATTAATATTTTATGTTCAAAGTCGAAAGCTCTGCTATCAGTGAGATCTGATCCCATTCCGAAATTATTTTCTAAAGTTTATTTTTCAACAGTAACAGTAGGTGTTTCAATCTCGTTCAATATGAGTATCAGATGCTGCACTTTTAACCTTCGCAGAGCCACTTACAGCGATAAGTTCATAGAACAGCTACTTAGTTTACACTGCAGGTATGTTGGTTTTAAAATTTATATCTCCAGAACTATACGGAATATATTGGCACATTTTGGCACATAATGTAAAATTAGATTTATCAAATAAAAAATGTATGAAAAACGAAAACGATAGACTTTGCCAATAAAACACAATACTAGATTCCCGTAATGTATATAGATACTGTACATATATCGTATTTATAACGTATATGCCCAGTTCGCACGATTTCTATTATCAAATACCAAAGATATTTTATGGTCGAAAGACGAAGATATTCTAAGTCACAACACACTGACTATAAATCTTTATAAATAGACGTTTACGCCATATATTCTAAAATCTCGCTGAAATGATCGAGTATAAAATAACATTGCAATGGCGATAAAAGAAGGAAATGGAATGGGACTAGACTATAACAACTTTATAAGCAAGCCCTTGGCTCGAAGGCTTTAGTTTTGAAAGGAACAGTTTCGCCAGAAGCATCATCAAGTTATGGAGTGAACTAAATATGTTGAATGAAAAAGTGTCCTATATTGGGGTACCCTTTTTAACATTCGTATTAGTTAATTTTATATATTAGATACAGATATTATTTGGACCACAGAGAAACTTCACAGGCTTTGATGGGTTGGGTTCATTACACTTAATAATATTTTAGCTTATGACAAAAACAATTATTTACCGTACATCTTAGCATGAGTAACAATTAAACTGGAAAATTTTACTGTCACCAAATCATAAATGCTTAGGATTATGTACCCATTGTCATTTAACTCGAATAGTAGCAGTTCATTTAACTCGCAGTTCTTGGGAATTATGAAAAGACTGCTTGATATTTTCTGGATTCTTTACTATGTATGTGCCTACCGATATACGAGTTCTTCATATTTAATATCATCATTGTTTTTGGAGAAGTTAAAAATAAAAGCCAAAAGAAAAACGAATTTAAATACATACCTTTGCATATTTATTAGTGTAACTCGAAACGTGCGAACTTTTAAGAGATTTTACTTTACGATAAATCTCTAAATTTGATATAAGTTCTTACTTGGTATAAATAGAAAAGACAAATTGCTTAATAGGTGATTTGGAAAAAAAAAACGTTTACGTTTAAGTAGCTATAGTTTGCAATAAGTATATGTAGTGTATGTTGGTATATGATTTATATATTTTCTTAGAAATTACTTTAAAAATTTCGTGCTGGGCAACAGTTAATATTAAAGTTCATGAGACTTGAATATAATTTGACGTGATAAAATTTTCTTACCTTTATTAATGATGTTGTGGCACGTAAAAATAGCGTGATTTGAAAGTTTATTTTCTTCGTTATATTTCCATTCAACGTGCTTTCAACTTATCTCAACAACGAATAATTGAACTAAACTTACTACCATGGATTCCTTGTGATGCCCTATGTCAAGGTGAAAGGTAACTCTACAGGGTACTTTTATAAAATATACTACTTCTTTCAATACTAGCCAGTTATGAAACAGCCGAATAAATATATATTTTTTTAATATGAAAATCATAAGTTTAGATATAAAATTTAGTTATTTAGTTTATCAGATTTGCTTTGGAAATAAATAAATTATTTAGTTGTATACATAAAATTAAAATACTTTTTTCAGCAAGTTTTTAAAATAATTTTTATTGCCATATTTATAAACTATTTAGTTCAATATAATAGCATTGAAAACAGTAACTGCTATATCATTCTTCACATACCATTTCAATGTCACAATTCTCATGTTGGATACTGACAATATGCTGACAGCTTATGTAAACTTCTTCAAGCAGATTATTCATATGTATACATGTACGGATTGGACACTAGTGAATTGCCCGTTTCTCCACCTAAGATTTTATATGTTGGTTAATGAGGAAGCATTGATTCAACAAATGTACTAAAGATTGAAGGACCTAGAATATACCATTGACTTGTGTGTTGTTCCCTATATTAAAGGCAAAGTATGCTAGTTGTTGATTTCCTGACCTTAAATTGTTAAAGCGTTTTTACATCGGTTTTATCGTTTACATTTGGTTTTGTTATCTTGAATCACCGATGAAGAAATATATTAGGTATACAACTAAGAGATCAACTTATCACCGCTTCACACTCTTAGCTTACCTTTATCAAGGATATGAGGTATATCCAAAGTTACATTCAGTAAAGTTGCCATGAGAAAGCCAGATTGCTCAGGTGGTTGAGGGCTGTGAGTTTCATTTTGTTCAAGCATTTGTTAATCTTTCTGGAGCCACCGGTAGAAAACAGTGTCTGGGAGGGTTTCTCAAACAAAGGTTTTTTCAATCAGAAAAGTTTTCGGTTGGTTTTATTTATTATATGTAAAATAGGTGCGAGATGAACTAATCAAGACGTAATGAAGAAGAACTTCAACAGATAAAACCCCATCGGGGCTAACACATTTAGTACCAAAGCCGCGGTCGACAGTCGGAACAAGAAATTTGTAGGTGTTATATATGGGCTGCTACACAGTATTAAATTTGCACAATTGTGGCCACAAAGCTTAGGTATTTTTCCCTGAAATGTAGAGAATATTCCCTAATATGTAGGTATTTTTCCCTAAAATGTAGGAAATATACCCTAAAATTTAGGGAAAAATATCTAAGCTTTGTGGCAACAATTTATACATTTATTACAGTGTATCGTGAGCTTTTGCTCTTACTAGGCTAAGTACAGAAAATATTCACGTTACTAAGAAAATGGTATCGCGAGGTTCGAGTCATGAGTCCATCAATTTGGAAATCTAAAAAGCTCTTGTATCTGATAAAAACTCAAACTTTGAAAATTAGTCGAATGGTGAGTCAGGCAGAATCATTGAAGATTATTTTCAGTTATTCCAAACGAAAACGAACAAAAACCAGACCATTTCCGATTTGGATAAATCTTTAAGAGTAGCTCACCCATATTTTTTTTGTTTCAGCCTACCATATATTATTATTGGTGGGAATGTCAGTTTATTTGATAGCTTGCAAGAAATGTATTAAAGATTAGCTAGCATCAGTGTGTATCTACGCTATATGAAATAAAGCATGTCAAACTCTCACTTGCGCGGAATACCACGAAATGTTGCATAAATATTTCGCATGTTTACAATACATACTTGTAATGTCAACTGAAACTACATAGCTATTAAAAACAGAAGAGCTACAGTTATTTTGTAATTGGTCTAAGATCAATAATATTATACCCAAGATGAAAATAATAGTGAAAAATTAAAGTTTTGTATGGCAACAGCAAGCCGGTGATGCCCGAAATATTTACTATTTTTATGAAAACGACGCCGACGCTCTCTGCATCGGCGCGTTCTCAGGCAGTTCCAAATATAGTGAGCAAGAAAATACCTAGAATTTTTACGAATTCGTAATTTCGTGCGGTCACCTGTCTGTGCAAGTTTAATTCTTGAAGTTTCATAGAATTTGATATTCTGAAAAAATCTTCAGTATAATAAAAACGTCTATGAATGATCATTTTTACAGTATACGTAAAACATATAAATTCTTAAATGGCAACACTAAGAACGGGTTGCCTGAATTAGCCCATTATTGAAATTATATTTATTATTTTTATGAAAACGCCGTGTGCAATACTTCAGCTCTCTTGGCAGGATGCAAATATATATAGAAAACCTAAACCTTTGTAACACCAAGAAAAGATTGTCCGATTTATTTCATTCTTGTACCTGTATTTACGATTTTTTTAAAAACGCCGGGTACAAATTTCTGCTCTTCACGTCGACGCGTTCTCAAGCAGTGCCCATATATACAGTGAGAAACGAAATTTTTATATTGCAAGGCTACGAACGAGTTGCCCGATTTGTTCCGATATCTTCTCTAAATGACGCAAAAATCTAAATAAGTTTTAATATTATGCGTGGGTACCAAGCCCATTTTACGCTACCGTCAAACTGGGTATACCCTATAGATTGCATCTAGGGTATAATAATACTGTTACGTGCAATAGAAAAGGACAAGCAACATCTATAGTTAAAGACATAAACAACTTTAGGTTCGAAGCAAGATATATAGAATACAAGCTATTACCATTACGAATCACGTTCTACCATTAGTGACGAATTATCGTGAAAATGTATAGGAAAGCACGGTACAGAGAACACAATACTCTCTGTAATCTCTCTGTCTTTCCTATAAAAATGTAAATACATATCAGCTGCAATGTGTCAAAATTTTAATGGGAATTCTTGTCCTCTATATACTGAGCTTCAAAAATAAAATTGTAACTCCTCCACCATTTTTAATCCGCAGAGTGACCAGGAGTCAATAATTTTGAACTGCAATCTGGAAAAGTAAAACAAAAACTAATTCAACCATAGGTGATATTAATTGACTCGATCCCTTTTTTTAATAAATCTATTTTGCGCGTAATTGCATAATAAATAGTAGGCGTGAGTACCATCGTCAGTAGAAAAATTAAAGAAATTATGAATCATAGAAACGGGAATATCTCAAAAAGACACCCTATATAGTCGTGAAATCTAGAAACGTTGTAAGTAATATAGTTACGAAATCTATGAAGCATTTAATAATAGCATATAGATACTACAGCAATACGCTAGGTGTCTACTTTTTATAGGTATTTGAAATTATGGTCGTGGCATATATGTTGTATATTATCCTTTCAGTGCACACTACCGGAAGCTAGACAAGAAAAATCTTCTTATTATTTTGTTTGTGATATTTTGTGATATTTTGTGATAAAGACAACAGAGTCCAATGCTCGGATGCCACAGCACAGCGGACTATTCTGTTTCGCGAGCTTACTGAAACCTTTCTCAACTCTTGATAAATACCGGTATATGTTCTGATTTTATAACCCTATACTAAGTTTGTCATTCCGTTTCTAACGCACAGAAATAATGTTGGTAGAGCAAAATGGATTGGACATCCATGCATCATATTAAAAGTTATTTTGAATTTTGCATGTCCGTCCGTGCGTACGAAAACTCGAGAACGAGTGTACTTAGAGATCTAAAATATAGTACACGGACTTTAAAAAAAAGTAAAATTAAGTTCGAAAATAAGGTAAATTGGGCAACTTCTTCGTGGGGTTGCCATACAAAAATTTCGATTTCAACTATATATTTGGATACGGTCTGAAAACGCGTCGACATACAGAGCTGAAATTTGGTATATGGTGTTTTCACAGTATTAGCAAATAAACTTTCAAAAACGATCAGTCCTAGACATACTATTGTACTAAAAACTTATTCAGAATACAAAATCCTATAAAATTGGTTATAAGCATTTTTTCAGTCCGATGAACCGTTCTAGAAATGTATGCGAAAAACCACTGCAAAAATCAAACTTGCATAGATCGGTGATTATACGAAATTCCATTCGGGCATTCATTTAGGGTTTCATAAGAATTGGCCTTAGACCATATCTAGATTTTTTACTTGTTTTAACTGATCTTCAAAAAGAAATTACAGATATTCTAATTTTAGAATTAAGTATGAAACTCATTTTAAAAATAAATGTGATTAGTTATGATGCCTACCGCACAACTCTCCTGCCCCATTCCCATAAGATAGTAGGTACGTATATCTACTCTTTTGCCCGTCAATATCATATTCTCTACAGAACACACACCAGCAACTTTTCGATTATTTTATACCGGATCCATAATTTATTCCTAATATACCCTCTACTTTTATGAGCCCATCTACCTCACGAGGGTCCTGCGTATAAAAATAGCGGTGAGCTTGATACCGTTTACATACATATTTCTGAAGACAAGAAAATTTTATTTGCGTGCGCTTTTGCAAAAGATCTTTAATGAATATCAAACAATATTTATAACACAATTTGATGATCATATTATTCCTTCGTACGAGAAATATTAAGCTCCAATTGTTGTTTGTGTAAAGAAGCAGTTATTTTCTAAAACACTTTTCTTGCATTTAAAACTAATCACTCTTAAAAACGTGTTTTTTTTTGTAATTAAATGCGATTAAAGAAATAAATACAGCAAGATTAGGTGCTAAATTAATATGTACCACCACAATTTACTGTATACTCACTTTCTTAATTTTAAATTAATTAGCAATAAACCTGGATTTTTGCACGCGCATTCCTTAAAAATATTTTTTTTACACAAGCAGATGGAGAAAAAAAGAAAGATCTGAAAGTGGTCCAAGAGGTTTGCTTTTTTTTTGTATTTGTACAATGATGATACCAAGTGAAATTTTCATTATGAGTGGACCCTTTTAAAGTGACCTCCTTTTTCTTACTGGACTAACTGGTAAAGAAATAATCCCTAAGAAGATTCTTGTAAAGTGCTTTGCCAAGAAGATAACTGAATATTGATTATGTTATTCACGAAAAAAAAGTGGATAGTGTGATCACAAAACTAACTTCGGTACATTATGTCCTGTAATTTTTTAAATACAGTGATTGATGGTAGCGATAATAAAAAATTGAAAAATTTCGTTTAAAATTTTGTAATTGAGAAATTTACTAAAGTATACCTACATACCTGAAGCATTACCAAAAGCATCTAGAAATATTCTCGGTTTTGATGTCCGGGAAAACGCCTAAAAATCCAAAGATAACACTAATCTTATAGCATAGAAAGTCGGTGCATCAAACTAGTGTTATGAATGCATTAGAAAAACAAAACACAAACTCACGGTGATAACACGTTTTTTCCACTTATAACACTTTATCGGAAATATATCACAAAACAACTCCAAGATGAATTTGAATGTCAACGTCCACGGCACTTTATTAAAACTGAATCTTGAGAAGGGTATTCTGATATTTGCAGGTAAAATCACTTCTGGTTTAAGACTCACACAGTCCAAAACTGCTTGACATCACCACAATATTATGCCGCTTGGCTGACGCGAGCGACAGAAATGCGGAAGGTAAACACTCACTTAACTAGCGAGAAAGTCTGCAAGAAAGCACAGCGCAGCGAACGGAATGCTCAGAAGAAACCCGTAAGACAAGTAAATCGTCTTATTCGAGTACAAAACTTTTCAAAGAGTGAACGATCTTCCAAAATTGTTGGTAAATTGTTGATGTGGAGCCAATGAAACCACACGTCCCAACGGATCACGAGACAAATATGTACATGAAGCGATAGATTTAAGTATGTAAAATCACAGTTTTCGGAAATTCGGAAGTTTATCGCTTGACTTTCTTTGGACATACGACAGTATACTGTTGTGCAGTTATGTGCCCAGCCCAAGACTCTTTTCGTTTGCGGAATCTGAGTCATATAATTATTGATATTCCATGAATTAACCGCACATATTACGTTCGGTGCGCTCCTATTGAGGTTACCGGGACAGCAAAGCACGTTCAACCTTTCCAAGTCTTCGATACGAATGCACGGATGGTTGCTTTGGAAGATATCATGAAGTGATGCAGTCACTACATACCTTGATTGAAGTATTCCTATACTACTGGTATTAAGCTATTATAGTACCTACTATATGCTATCATTAAGAGCGAATGGTTGACTGAATTGCCAAAAACGGTTCTTCTGTGACTATAGATCGATACTGCCAATCACCATACATGTATGCACCAACTTTCCCTCTCACCTCAAAAAATAGCTTTTTAAGAATTCTGAAAAATATTTTCAAGATACTTTCACAGCAAGCGATCATTGTATTTTATGAAAGGTCGGTCCGCCGCTTGCCCGCTTCAGTCAGTGAAAGTAGAAGTAGCTACTTATCTTGTTCATTTATGATCTGAAGATGATAAAATTTAGTAAAAAATTACACGAATTAGTGTATAAGGAACATGTGGGTAATATGAAAGTACTTTCAAATTGTACGCATTCGTGAGAAATGATACTGAACTTTTACGCATTGTTTGGAAAAAAATATTAAACCACAAATTAATCATTTTACAATAGTGAACTGTCAATCCTCAAGATAGAATGGTGGCGATTCAAGTAGAAATGTATAGAAATGGTCTCCGGAAGGGGGTTGCAAGAGGTGCATTCATTCATTTTTCACTATATATTTGGGCACTGTCTGAGAACGCGTCAACGTAGATTGCTAAAATTTTGTACATGATGTTTTATAAGAAGAGTAATATATTTCAAAAATTAACTAAATCGGGCAACCCCTCCCAAGTTATTTTTCGTGCTGTAGGCATTATAATTGAAAAAAAAAATAATAGCTTTATAAGACTTTATTAAGGGAAAATCTGCTTTATAAGCTATAAAGCTCAAGGCTTTATAAAAATAGCACTTAGAGCGCTTAAAAGCATAAGCTTTATAAATTTATAAAGTTAAACTCTGTAAATAGCCCTGTAAGCTTTTATAATGCTACTCTTTTAAAGCGTTAAGCTTTATAAGTTATAAAGCTTTGCATTTATAGTTTATAAAGCATAGCACTATAAGCGCTTATAGTGTTGTGCTTATACAGGCCTAAGATTTATAACTTTAGAAGGCTTAGGGCTTTATAAGAATAGCACTATACGGTTTTACCGTGCTATTCTTATTAAACTATAGCTTATGTCAATTTATAATGCTTAGTTCGTTGTTGTATAAAGCCTTATGATCAAATTAAGTAAAAGGACGTAGTGTTTAGCTTAGTTTAACCAAATTGCTGTTTCAAATATGGATATAGAAAAGTGGAAAAAATTTAAAAGCAGTGGAACATATTTTAGATGTTTGCGGAAACATCGTTTAGGAACTTGGTGGACTGTCAAAAGCTGCCCAAAAATGTTGAAAATTTGCAAAAACTTCGGGTAGGTCTGTGCAGCTTAGTGCTGTCCAAAAGTCAATAATAGCTTATTCTTTGCTTGATCATAGTTAACTCGCTACAACGTTTACAACTAGAAAAATTAATGGAAAATAACCGGTCAAATATAGAAGGAAATATTCAAGTCTAGGTGGTATGATTTAATGAAGAAAAAGACGATAATTGTAATGAATACTTTATGTTTTCGAATGCATAAGTAGCTGCCAGTCTCCGTTTCGACCAAAGCATAGTTGCGAAAGTGCTCTCGTTAAAGTCACAACAGACATACGCGTTGCACTTGATAGAAGAGAGATTTGTAGTCTGGCGCTTTTAGACTTCTCCAAAGCTTTCGACAGTGCCTGCCATGTAAATGTGCTAGATAAATTGTTCAATAAATTCCTGTTGTCGTGTCGAGCTGTTCATTTAATCAAAGAATTCTTAAACGGGCGGTCGCAAAAGGTTACCCTTGGGGACAATAATTGCTCAAGTTTCCTTCTTCTATCTTGTGGAGTCACACAAGGTTCCATTCTTGGTCCTCTACTCTTCAGCCTATACATTACTGATCTGCCTGAAATAATACAAGATGTCAACATTCATATTTATGCTGACGACGTTCAGGTCTATTTCAGTTGTCCTCCAGGTCTTATCGAAGAGGGTGTGGCTCCGATGAATTGCGATTTACATAACATATACACCTGGTCGATTGCCAATAAACTTAAACTAAATCCAAGTAAGTCACAGTGTATCGCTTTTTCTTTTGGCACTTTTGACTCATCATCAGTTACTCCTATTCTTTTGAATGGTTTTTCAATTCCCTACGTGGATAAAGTCCGTAACCACGGAGTCACCTTAAACTCTAATATGAAGTGTTGTGATCTCGTCAACTCTAACCTATCAAAGATCTACGCCACCCTCCGCCGCCTATGGTTGTCTGCTAGAATGCTTTCCCCCAAGATATGTTGTCATCCGGTTAAGTCTCTAATATTACAGCATTTACACACGGTTCACTTGTATTCCCAATACTAGATTCACACTGCTCCAGAAAATTACATGTTGCATTTAACGATTGTGTAAGGTTTGTTTTCGGGTTACGAAGATTCGATCACGTGTCTCATCTGAATTTTGCACTGCTAGGTTGCTCTATTAAAGTATATCTAAGGTGCAGAGCATTACTCTTCCTATTCAACTTACTTCACGACTCTCAGCCCGCTTACTCGAGGACCATGTTTCAACCCTAACTCTACCAGAGGTTACAAACTGCTAACTCCATGTTTTCAGACCTCGGTTTTTTGATAGATAGATCTTATATGGTTCAAAATACTCGAATGTGGAATTCATTACCACACAACATCCAGAAGGCTTATTCGATTGGCACTTTCAGGCGTCTTCTTGTAAATTGTTTGACATAAGTAGCTTTGTTGTCTTTTCTTTTTATAATGACCCGTACGCGCATATTATTATAATTATTTTATTATTATCGTATTTATTCGTTCCCATTTGCTATAATTTTTTCGTTTTTATTATGTTTTTTATCTTAATTTTACTTAATTATTCATTATTTACTTGTTATTATTGTTTATTATTATTATTTTGATTTAGATTTTTTTTTTTTTATTTTCCCTTTTATTATTGTATTCCACTCAAGAAAAAGATTGTAAATCTTGTAGTATATCTTCCAAATACACAAATATTCTATTCTATTCTATTCTATTCTATTCTATTCTAATTGAAAAGAAAATTGATTTGAGCTAACATTTAAAATTATTATTTAACACAAGACATTTTGCCCTCAAAGCATTAATACCAATTTTGAAATATATATTACCGAAATTTACCATTGGATCTACGAACTTTGTTTGCTAGAAATCTTAGAAGCATGCAATTTTGAATTAATAGGAGATATTGCAATGTGTTGGAATCAAGGTATAAAATGCTGCATGCAGAATTTCATTATTAACATTAATGAATCCACAGATATTGAATTAAACATTAATATCGATGGATTACCTCTATTCAGAAGCTCTAAATTTGAATTCTGACCGATATTGGCTAATATTCATAATATACCAGAATGTAAAACTATGGTCATTGGTATTTATAGAGGCTGTAATGGGGTCAGACGCAGCATTTATGCTGCCGCCATTACTTAGTTATGCCCAAGGGAGATTTACAATGATACCACGGCCGAATAACAATATATATAAAAACTTTATTATTAACGTAACCGGATTTAACAATACTGACAAATGTTTATTATAATAAGATGACCGATTCCAAAATGGCACGTGAGCAAAGTAATCCCTTAGGCCGGGCGCCCACTAGAGTGGTGTGTGAGTAATGTGGCGGTGGCGTGGTTTTGGCGTGCGATGTGGCAGTGGAATGCTGGCGGATTGGTATTAAAATTATTAAGCGCCCATCAAAATGGCAAGCAGCGTATCGAGTAAGTAATTCAATATCATTTTTTATTCAAAAGGAGAAGTGGCATCCACTGCCACTTACCACTCGAAAATTAAACTTGTCGGAGACTAGTGGCAATCAAGTGGTGCCACGCCACTTGTCAAATGCCACGCCATCGCCACTCTATTTCAATGTGCGCTATTCTATTTGTTTTTACGTGACTAAATTTTTTCACTTACCATTTAATCGCCACGCCACTGCCACATTGCTCACACCACTCCAGTGGGCACCCGGCCTTAGACGTCTGTCTTTCACCGTGGCTAAGAATAGAGAACGATAAAGAATATGCGACGAAAGTTCGTTCACTTGTCTCGTGTTTTATATATGTTTCGTCTTTCGTATATGTCTCGTGTTATTAGATGTACAGGAACGTGTAAAAGTTTTGGGATTAGTTTACAACCACGTCACTACAAGGCATTGGCAAACCCCCGGAATGTGGAAGATTTTTTAAGATTTTGTAGATGAATTAAAGGAACGGAATTTTTATTAATGGACAGAAACTCTGTGTAAATATTCGATGATTTATTTCCGACTCACCTGCAAGATCATTTGTAAAGGGTACTTTAATTTTCAATTTAATAAATCAAAGTAAAATGTATACAACTTTGAGGTATTGCTTACTTCAATAGTTAGCATGGTTATCAAAAATACACTACAGTTAGTGAATATAGTTGGGAGAGTTGCTGTAGATTCTTTCCCTCGTTTAGATTGTCCAAAAAGAGCTGATGATGAATTTCGTTCACGAAATGTAGATTTACATAATAAATGTAATTCACTTGTTGAGGAATTACCAGTGGATATGATTGAAGTGTTTGCTGTTGCCGATTCATTGGATTTAATTGATCTCCGCATAATAAAAAATTGTAAACTGGACGGAATAATGGTAATTTGGGGTTTTCAGTACGATGGTCAATTGGTATCAATCATAAACACTGTACGAGCTTCTAAAATGCCAAAAGAGATTCATCGTGCAGTACGTAGAATGGATGAGCTATCGAATTAGAACGGACTGGAGTATCGCATATTCTTATACTATTTAAGTATTGTCAATTTGAAAGATTACTTTGAATATTTCTCCAATTTGATTCCGCAATTACTATGGCAATGACTAATGGCAAATAAAATATCTCAACACTTAGATCATATAAACTCCTTATCCCGTTGACAGTCAGGCTTTCGCTATAGGCATAGTTGTGATACAGCTCTTCTAAAAATCACAGCGGACATTAGAAAGGCTTTGGACGATGATCGCATTGTGCTCTCGGTCCTTCTCGATTTCACGAAAGCCTTCGATAGTATTGATCATATGATGCTTCTTGGCAAACTAAGGAGCTTCTTTGCTTTTGACTCGCATGCGCTGAAGTTAGTTAGTAGCTTTTTGGAGAATCGATCGCAGCGGGTTAGAGTCAATCAAGTTACTTCCACCAGGCTTCGATTGACTGCCGGTGTACCACAAGGATCAATATTAGGACCTCTTCTTTTTAGTTTGTTTATTAATGATTTGCCTACTGTCATCAAAAATAGCTCCGTCCATTTGTGCGCTGATGATGTGCAAATATACCTTGATCGTCCCATTGGTCTCTTAGAGGGCTGTGTTAGCAGAATCAACGAAGATCTTCATAACATCTTAGACTGGTCAATTGCAATTAATCTGACATTTAACCCCCAAAAGTCTCAAGCACTAGCGGTAGGTAGAGGAAGTTGTGACCCTTCCAATTTTCCCCGATAGAACTCAATCTCTCAACCATATCATAATAACAGAAAGTGAAAAACTTAGGCATTATACTCAATTCTCAAATTGGTTGTTGTGACCATATTAAAATGATCCTGAGGAAGGCTTATGGTGTGCTTCGTCGACTTTGGCTGTATGCTGATCTGCTTCCACCCCCCCCCCCCCCCCCAACCTTCGTATGAGGCTGGTCAGGACCCTAGTATTGCCACATCTAATGCATGGTTCAATCATCTTCTCCAAACTTGATTCACGCGTCAGCGTAAGCCTATAACGATTGTATTAGGTTCGCGTTTGGGCTACGTAGACATGATCACATCACTCCTTTTCGACATATAATTTTGAATTGCTCTTTGGAAACGCATTTGCAACGGAAGGCATTACTTTTCCTGCATAACATAATGAACACACGTAGACCGGCTTATCTGTTTGAATTTTTAAACTTCTTGCGTAGTGACAGACGTTGCGATTTGTTATTGCCTCGCTTTAAATATTCTGTTTTGCATGCTTCTTACTTTGTTCAAACTATTCGCATTTGGAACGCTCTTCCAGCTTCCATCCAGCGCGAGAGTTCGGCCTCTAACTTTAAACGGTTACTCTGGCAGCACATGGCATATGGATGATGATTTTCTAATCAATTGCAATCAAAAATTGACGGCACTTGCAGTGGGATCTTTCTTTTTTTTTTCTTGTGCTATTTTCTTTTGTTCGCTACCGAACTTATGTAATTTAGTTATCCTTATTTTTTTTTCATTTTCATTTTTATTTTTATTTTGGTTTGCTTTACTATTATTTTTTTTATTTTATTTTTTTCTTTCTCTTTTATTTTCCTACTCTTGTTTGTTATTTTCTCTCATTTCTATTTTTTTAGTTGTAGTCTTAGAATAATGAATTTTTCTTCTTTTTCTTGTCGATAGAAACTATCATCTCTTTGATTGAATTTAATCTTAGTGTAATTTAGTAGTACTAATAAAAGGCTTTTGTCTTATTATACTTATGGAAATAAATGCTTACTTACTTACTTACTTACATACTATTTGTTCATGTGGTGACTATTTGAAAAATCTTAATTTAGCACAGTTGCTATTACACGATTTTGTTGAAAATTATGTTAATTTATATGGTATTATACAATGTACACAACTTAATACAATTGTCAGATGAGAAAGTTTGGGGTACTTCCAAAACTTAGTTCCTATCCGTTCGAAAATATGCTATTTCAAATTAAACGATTGATAAAAAATGGTACTAATCCATTAGCGCAAGCAGCTAAACGATTTGGTGAATTAAACAAAGTTAATAAACAAATTCAGAATAATAATATAAAAGCTATTGAAAATTGGGAGGAAAAAATTCCGGTGTCGAATTATAAAATACATTACCCTAATGTGAAAACTTTTGTTAGAAAATACAATTCAATAGCTTTATACTAAATGCAGAACACTTCACAAACCAATAGCTTTTAACAAACAAAAATGAAATATTTATAATAATTAACTCAGAGTCATACAAAAATGCAACTCTTATTTACAGTTATGCCCTTAAATCAATTACAGAAACTTTTGAATTTCCAATAACATCATATCATTTGAACATTAGGTATCTAATTGTGTCGAAAACTACATTTAAGTATATCAATTGAATAGTATTAAATCCAAATTAGTACCTGCGAGACATAAAAGGAGAGAGCTTGTATTTCTTCCATTGCTTCATACTTGCTCTTCGGAAGCTGAAAAAATTAATAAATATTTCGGATATACTTCCGATGGTGATGCAACTCTACTATAGTGATTTTTACCGATTACAGTTTTATAAAATGATTATAGAGCTTCTATAGGATTATAATAATGCTTCAATAAGACAGCTTATATTGGAACTTTCATTCAGTAGTGTTTGAAGGATCAGATAGCTGAATGGTCAACATCGTTGTCTATGGAACTACAGGCCCGAGTTCGAGTTTATACCAAGGTAAGAATTATTAAATTTCAAATAAAACAAAAAATTAATTCAATCAAAGTTACCAAATACATACATAACTGGAATATACGAGCTCGGGGAACAACGCAAAATGAAGTTGTGAGTAATAAAGAAAACAAGCGAACTAATTTTTTTAAGAAAAATTATACATTATACATGCACTATAAAAGCTTCATAACAATTTCATTGGAACACTATAGAAGCACTATCATAATCTTATAAACACTTTACAGAATAATTATACAAACCCTGTAGCAGTTTTATATGAAAATTTATTATAGCATCCCGAATGAGCCTATACAACGTTCATTAAACAAATATAGGCTTTATAATGAAGCACAGAAGGCAATTTTGGAGCTAAAATACAAACCTTGTAAAGCTAAATTGGGGATTTATTATGCTTAAAATTATGCATTATAAGCAACTTTATAGGCATACTCTCAGCGTTTATAAAGCACAAATTGTTAGTTGGGATTCTTGGTGTTGCCATATACAAATTTAGAATTTTTGCGTATACTGTGAAAACGATCAGTCCTTGACGGTGTTAATGTATACTGAAAAGTTTTTCAGAATGAAAAATCCTATGAAATCGGTTATAATCATTTTTACTTACCAAAGAACCGTTTGAGAAATATATGCGAAAAACTACTTCAAAAATTATACTTGCACAGAGAGGTGGCCATACAAAATTACATACGGGTTTTCATCTAGTAGGGTATCATAAGAATTGTTTTTAGACCAATTCTAGCTTTCTTACTTGTTTTTAATTAATTTTATATGAAGTAATTAAAAAAGTTACGGAAAATCACTGTTTGAATAGAAACTTGGGGCGTCTAGGTTGTTGACCAAAACTGGTCAACACCTTGTCACAACTTAATACAATAAGGCCAGGCATGTTTCCACTAAAATTGTTGCAGGTATCAGAAGTTTATGGTAGAGCTCATCATACCAGTTTTGTTGGGCTGTTATGTGGAGATATGACACCTGTTCGTGAAAACTGAACCTGGTCAGATCGTTTAAGGGTGGAGTTGCATAATCGAAAATGATTTTTTGGGCGTAGAAGAAAATCGCTCTTAGAGATAAAGTCAGAGAGTCGATGTATGGAATGTTGATAGATATTCTGGAGAATTCTTCAGCATTTTCAGATGGATGATTTCATCTGTGGGTCTGCCTTGGAACCACTCGAGGACGTTAAAATTCAACACCTCATTCATTGCAAATATGAAGATTTTGAAGATGGCTGCGAATTCTGTCGAGGCATTATGACGTTGAGATTAAAGTAGGTACATCTGCTTATTTATTTGTGTGGTGTGTTTTGCCTTTATGTTCGAATTCAGTTTGTGTAGCTGGTTGCGCACTGATTGCAGTTTGATGGAGCAATCACGAAGAGTGTCACTATATATGTTGGAGTTGTGGCAACCGTGTACAGCTGATATGCTTTGGCTTTCGTTTGCGAGTTTGGTGCATTATCCGTCATTGTCACCGGTAACAGTAGCAGCTGGGTTCAGCCAGTAGTACTCAAACCAACGCGATAGCGGTAAGTGATATGAGTGGAATACATACGGGGAATTTTGTACTCTTTATGAAGATTTGCTATTGGATGAGAAGCGATTTTACAGATACTTCCGGATGATATCAAGTTAATTTGATACGATATACAGAAGTAAGACTTTTCTAGTTTGCCGGATTCATTTAACTCCACTTCTATTTCATCTCATATTATGGTTGAAACACCATCATGCTTACATTCGTATCAGCTGAGTTTTATTATTTTGAAGGCACCAAATTTTGATAATGTAATTAATATACGAGGAGAGATCGCTCCTCACCCGCCTTCCACCCCAACCTCTCACCAACAGATATACTTCAATTTAGAGGTCGATTACGAGCCATAAAGGCAATGGAATTATTGTCGGCGTTACAATAGAAAGTTATTATTTCTTTTATTTTAATCTATACATATTTTTGAGTTAACCTATAATGCTCCGGGTTCGCACACACGCAAATGTGTATACACATCATTGTGTTTGCTTGCAATGATCAAAAGCCAGGGCCAAACCCTCGAGAAATGCTACACAAGCCATAAAACAGACTCCTTCACTATGATACCCTACATTAGTCCTAACATTCTAAAATATTTGCAGTGTTCTTACGTAAAACTGATAAAATTTTGATCTGAATAGCTCTTGCGCTCTAAACTACTATTTATACAGAAAGATTGTTTTATGACTTATGACAATCTTAAGCTTACTTTCTTATCTTCTCAACAGTAATCAAATTTTTATATCTTCCCTAACAAAATTATTTAATAAAATGTATCTTAACTAAATGACTACGATTCTCCAAACAAAAACTCTCAACTGAGTAATAATTACATATGGGAATGTGCCGTGGGAAGGTATATAAAACACAAGTATTCCCACTAAAATGGTGAAACATTACAGCTGATAGCCT
This sequence comes from Dioctria linearis, assembly GCA_963930735.1. Taxonomy (NCBI): domain Eukaryota; kingdom Metazoa; phylum Arthropoda; class Insecta; order Diptera; family Asilidae; genus Dioctria; species Dioctria linearis. The sequence continues at coordinate 241,054,640 of OZ005741.1, forward strand.
GTACCGTAATTCTTTGACTAATCTATATACATTTTTATATGAAAGACAGAGAGAGGAGATAGAGTATGGTGTTCACTGTACCGTACTTCCCTATACATTTTACAATATTACGTCACCTAATAGGAGAACATGGTTCGTAATGGGAATATCTTGTATTCTATATACCTTGGTGCCATGGTGCGATGAGCTCGAATCAATTTGCCTACAGATTCGGACTTCACAATATGTATATAAACGAATATCTTAAATAACAATCATGACTAACTGTAAAATAAATATGTAAAATAGCTAGAATCGAAAAGAATAATTCTTATAATGAATACAGTTGCGACGACCGACGACTTTGGCAGTAATAGGAACAAAAGCGAGCGTGTACGTAATGAAATTTAATATACGTAGGTTTGTGTCCTGAAAGTGAGAAAATTCATATAAAATTAGCCTATACATAGACCACAAATTACATTAGAGACATCTAGCGAAAAAGACAGAAACCCAACATGCGACAATATAAGACGATAAATGAAAATTTGCAGTTCAAACAAACTGAACATTTTTAACGAGAATTAACTCTCCTAATTTGTTTTTCACATAATTGTTAAATAAACTATTTCACTTTATATTCCAACACTTTTCAACGAAATATTACAATTTCTCGTTGGTGAAATATCGGGAGAAAAAACAAGTACTATTAGAGTGAAATAATTATAAAAAGCGCCACTCAAAATGAAAAAACTCGACGTTATTTGCCAGATCTTGGCTTTATCTTTCGAAAATAGTCACAATCTAAAGAAATGAGAATACCTACTAACAGGAATTTGATTTAAAAGCTGCCGTTTTGATCGTTTTTTACAAGTTCCCGACTTAATATCTCCATTCCAATATATTTTTTTTATTTTTCCCGACGTTATTTACCAGACCTTTTCTTTATCTTTGATGAAAGGTATAAATCGTTATTCTGGTACAAATAGTTTGCCAGAGATTTGCACTCAAAAATGTATGAAACTTGCAAATTTTGGTACTGACTCCTCTTAAAAATGCTTGCGCCTGCGCGCCGCTCTGCTCATTTCAGACCAGAGTTTCCAGAAGTCCAAATTTAACTGGATTTTCCATACTTTGAACAAGCATATCATATTTTCGGACGAATTATCCAGATTTTCCAATTTTTCGAAAATGATAAAATGTACAAAATATTATACCTAATTTTAGAACAAAAGTTTGGTACGCAAATTTATATGCTCAGCTTACTGAAAAGCATGTGCACGTGTTGCCACTCAAAAAATTTCTAGCGTAGCTTTTTGGCATAGCCCAAATGTGATTTGGGTAGCCACAGGTGAACATTTTTTTAGAAAACTTAAAATCTTACATAAATATCACCCTATAGAGTAGTATTTAACTGAAACTTTTAAACAAATTTATTGAAACCGAAATATAACAAAAACAAAAACCGTAATATTCTTCTGGCTTAAAAATTAAATAAATAACTTTTATTTATAATATAGGTATATTCATAATGTATACGTAAGATGACAACAGAGGAATAATTGTACATTGATGTAATAAATTAAATTTAAGTCGAAAACTGACGTCTATCACTCACGATAAAATTAGTTTATAAACTTTTTAGTGGGGTCGAAAATTGTACAGTTTAAGTGTTTTTCTTTGATAATATTATTAATCTCGTCGTAACTTAATCGGCTCCTTTTTACATTTTTACATAATTTAAAAGAGAAAAAATCTTTCAGCACCTGCGCTGCTATGGGGTAGTTTTAATAAATAAGAAGCCAAAGTCGGCAATGCCCCAATACAAAGATATATTACATTTTTGTGTTTTTATTATATAAATGAGCCAAGAATTGTGAACAACTTTTAAACGCTTCTCATTTAAACTATTAAATTCTAGTAATGTTTTAATTTCAGTAAATAATAATAATAAAATTATATATTAAAGATAAATCTGGTAAGATATCAGAAAAATGCTTCTCTTTTATATACTCGTAATCTAAAAATATTAAATTTATTCTTTTTCGAATTGGGTGTACAAGTTCCTGATAATATTCTCTGACATTATTTTCAAAAAATTCAGATTCTGATTCTAGTTCTATGTATATAAACATTTGCTCCACAATATATGAATTTCGAATCTTTAGTTGAGTCGAAATACACATCTTTGAGAAAGTTCTTCATTAATATCTTTAATTTGCATTTAAAATCTCTACCCAGTATATAAACTTTAAGTTATTTAGATTGGAAACGTAATTTAATTCTACTATTAGCATTAAAGCGTATTGCAAAAGTAAAAAATTAATGTCTGTCTTATCTTCAAATATGCATACAGAAAATTATAAAATTAAAGCATTCCAATTGTTTAATAAACATGGTACTACCAGATACATTGAAAGCTATCTGGTATCTGACAATACTAAAATTTCATGTGTCTTTATGGCTAACTATTCATGAAATTCGTTCACTTCCTTTTGTCGTTTACTACTATATTTAAAAAAAAACTATAAATACTATTAGTAATTGTTTCAATATCGCTTGACAAATTTCTAGATGATAACGCCGTCTGCATTGAATATGCAGTGCATCCAACAATATCAAAATATATCACATGTACATATATCAGTTACTACTGAGCGTAATTTAGTGAATATGCTGTCATGTTTTGCTAAGATTGTATTGGCAAGGTCCGTACGAAAAACAAGAATATTCATAAAAAAGAAAAACGTCGAACGGCATTGAAAATGCTGATGCTCAATATCAAAATATATCGCCAACAAAACAAAGCATTTCAGAGACGATACATTGATTTTGTAATTCTGCGCATATTTTATTAAGGATATATGGACATACTTTTTGCGAAAGGAGTTTGGTACCTTTGATCCTGGCAAATTTAATTTTACTTGCTAATACAGAATCAATAAAAGTATTTGCTGGAAATCGTGACAGGTTGTCCATTAGTTTAAATGACAACTTATGTTCTACTATAAATGCTAAGCATTTCATTTAAAACACGGATTTGGACAACTGAGAATAACCGTCTTTCATTAAATGTCGAACGTCTGGAGTACCTAGTACGGATGTCATATTAAATTTATGAAATTGGGTATTTTGATACCTAGAAAGCTTTGCAAAGCATAAATATATCATTTTCCATATCGACTTTAATTCAAGGAAATTTCTGGTTTGATTCGACTAAAACTAACATTTTTATTTTCATTGGAGTTATAGTAGACAAAGTCTTATTTGGTTTTTCAGTTTTACCCAAATCCGCCTCTAGATTTATTACTTGCACTGCTGGTGCTGATGATATATTTACTTGATTTTCTGTTTCACATATTTCATTCTGTATATCAAAATGGTTTGTAAAATTCTTTTCATATACCTTCTGGCTGGGATCTTTCGAACCCCTTTTAATCAAATAACTTTTATAATTTAAGCTATACCTGTGGCTCACAATGGGTGTGTTCAATCAGTTAAATGATAATGTTTCATTTACATTGTAGTGCTGAAAATTATATGAAATGAAAGTTATTAGAAATATTTTGTCCACGTATTCAAAAATTCTGTAACGTAGCCAAAATGCTCGGTGGGTATCCCGGTAGCCAAACATTGCCCAAAGTAGCCTTTGCTACGATCGTAGCCAAAGTGGCAACACTCACTCCTCGCATATGATTCACATACACATTAATTTAAAAAAAACAATAGTTTCTACGTATTTTGCTCATTCTTGCTTGCAAATACGTTTACTTTTGTCACAATTTTTTTTTAATAGAACGAACGAATTCTCCGCCAATGTGCATTTCGCATGAAACAAGAGCACAGAATAGAAAACACATTCGTTTGCATTTACGACACATACACATTTGATCAAAAACAAAAGTTCAAATACATGTGTTTTTGTTTGTTTGCGCAGTGTGTAGCAACTTTTAGGAGGAAAATATAGCACTCAACATGCACTAGAAATAAATGGCGATATATCTTGAAACTTCCTTATTTCCTTTAGTTAGAGGAGTGCTCAACAACACGTTGATATACAGAATATTCTTAAAGAGACAGCTTTTGGGATGTTTAATTTCAAAATTCTGTGATACCGTTTGACGAACCAGATCGCCAGATCAGGATAGCGACACCAGATTTTTTCCTTTAGATTTCTTAAGATGCTTTCTCTCGAAACTGCGAAAATACCCAATTTTTGAACACAGCTTTAACTCGAAGGCATTTAGAATAGAAAAAAATTGATTCTTTCTATTGTTCCAAAATGTTTTTCTATTCTTTCCAATAGTTTTCTAATTTTCTTATTTTTTTTTTTAATATTTTTCCATTTTTCTAGTTTCATTTGTTTTTCAAATTACTCAATTTTGTTGTTTGGGACCTGTTTATAAGTCAAACCAAGACTTGAAAATTTTTCCGCCCTAAACCAAAAACTTTCAGAGAGAATAACCGGAGAACGCCAGGAAGTAGCCAAGTTTTTTTTCAAGGCTGGGGAACAAGAGATCCAAGCATGGAGGCCAGAGCAACATTGTGTTGAATAGCCTATTTTAAAACATATTTAAGTTTACCCGGTGAAAAGTTATACTCATTACTTAGAGTGAGGTTTTCTAAAAAAAAAAATTTTTTTTTTCAATAAAATTAATAAGAAAAAAAAATGTTTCCTTACTGCAAATTGCGATTTTAGTATTACCAAGTAACAGTAGATGGCGTCGAAGTTGATATATAGTCGTGTTTTATTTTAAAATTTAATTTGATACTATGTATTGTTGTTTTCCTTTTTTTACTTTTTTGTAATGGAAGGTGAAAGGTAGCTTGACTAATGCACCCATGACAAAATATACAAATCGTAAGCTTCCTTGACTGGGAACTGTAAAACTAAAACAAGTCAGCGGTGTTGACCACACTAATATCAATATTCATTAAGCGTAGATCCCTGAAAATCTCCAAAAGAATGCTGCAAAACGACAAAACAATTATTTGCCAAGCAGCTATAGATACGACCATTCAGTTATATTATATTTCGTACTTAATTACTTAGCCTATAAATGTAATATGATTCGTTGGAATATCTTGCAGTAATTGACGCAGACCAAAATCGCATGAATTTGAAACGCATCATATTCCACCCATGCAAGTACTGTCAGCGACATTTAGCTTTTGTAAATAAAGCACCAATATATAAATATCTAAATATATGCAATGTAAGGTAAATATAGAAATATGTATTGATTATTAATTAAGTATCAATTTTACTGTATAAATAGGCCAAGGAAATTCAATAAATTATTCATTAGATAAACTTGGTGTATATGGAAGAGAATCCTGGCTATGTCTAAAATTCTATGGACGAGAATCCTGGTTATGGCTAAATTTTGAAGTACTTATTTGTAAAACATGATTATACCAATTGAATATTTTTTGTAGTAAATTTTTGTATATTTGTACTAGAGTAAATTATATCATGAGTGTACATCTCTAGAAATCACTCTAGTCGGTACACACGCGGCGATAACATTATAAACGGTAGATCAATAAATAATTATTTTAATAATTGATTTTCGATTTGTTTAAATTCAAATTCGATCCAAAAATTCTTGAGTCTCGTAACAATATAAAACTTGAGAGCTCAGTCGTTAAGCTGTTTCCATGTACCTTAGTGGAGTAAGAGCAATAGTAGTCGCTCCAAGTAAAATATTAAATTCCTTTGGGTTGCTCTTCGCCGTTTAAAGCTGCAAGGGGTGACAAATGTTGGATGAGCATCAGTATACGGACTTCCGGCTCCTGTTTTAATCAAATCATCGACTAATTTTTAGTGACTTATCTTTATTCCCATGAACTTGCCTTGATTAAAATTGTGGTGGGGAGAAATCCTAACGGTGTCCGAAAAAACGGGACTTAAATATATTTGGGTATGTTTTTATAGATCACCCTGTAACTTCTGAGCGTTGTACCCTATTATGATAATAAAAAACTGGTTACATTTATAATCGTTAAACCTTTCCAATGGTTTATACATTTTTTCTTTCCTCTTCTCCTTTTTGATGTTATGACTAAACAATTTTTTTCTATTTGACTACTATTTTGATCAAAAACACGTCTGGAACACCAATTCTTCATATTGGGTTTAAGAAGCCCAAACGCTTCGTTGCAAAATGACCTATCATACTCTGTACCCAAAATGTAACCCTTTCTGCGTTTTTTGCACTTTTTCTTAAGTTTTTTTTAAGTCTTTCTTCATAGAGTGTAAAGTTCAGACGTTACAGGGTAATTTGTAAAAGCCTACCCAAATATCTTTAAGTCTGTTATCTTGGACACAGCTAGGATCCGCCCCCCCCCCTCCTCCTCGTCAACCATTCCATTTGATGCTTGCCTAAGCATGTCCTATCCATAGCCTTCGGGTGTAACATCAGAAACGGATACGGGACACCCTGTATATACTTCCACTAGTTATAAATAGTTTGAAAGAATTTATGGCTGAAACACTCCATCGCAGTAGCTGTGAATGACGCTATCAGTATCAGTACATACATTTTTTTTTTGTAAAAATGCATTGCTGCAAAAACCAACTGTAGATATGTATCGCTTACACTACCATAATCGCTACACCGCATCGGTGCGTTTCATCATTTATAATTGTTTTGTAATGCCAGTCTCAAATTATACCGGCCCGGTCGTAATTTTGTTAGCTCAAAGTTTTTCCGAAGAAGCAAATCTATTATGAGCTGAAGTAATTGTGAGAGAGAATGACATAACATTTTTGCTAAATGGTAACAAGTTTAGTTCATTCATACTATATTTTATGTTAATGTATTGCGATTCCCTTGAGTGATTTGTCCTCATCAAAATGAAAAATTCAGATTTTACTACTTTGCCAAATGACGAATAGACCCAATTTATTCACGGACATATACGGAAATGATTTTTGAAACCACTCATGCATGCGTACAGTACTAAGCGATCGGAGTTAGGTATTCCGAGCGTGAATAAATTAAATCTTTACGGTTTTCTATATGGATATCGTATTATTAGGAGTACATAGACCTTGTAGAAAGAATATTTAATATGCCCTATATACATGCTTACAAATATAATCACAGATATAGGAAACCCTTCATTATACGAAGGCGGAAACATTTTCGTGTATCCGGTTCGCTTCATGTCAATACTTCAATTAAGCTAAGAGCATAAATTTCATTTAGACGCGTAATTAGTTCAATCGAGCATTGCTAAGGAGAAGTATTGGAAGAACTATAACTCAAAGTTCCAGTACGTATGAAAAATCAAACTCAAATACGTATGTAGGTACTATCGACATAAAACGTTCAAAACCATATTTGAAATTTAATAAAGTGTAATCTGCATGACCTGATGTTTTCTGATTTATTTAGAAACCACACAATATCTTTCCTTGAGGATAATTCTATATCAATTTTCTAATATTTAGTTTTCTTTTTCTCTCTCTTGTTGGATGCTCTGAGCATTCTCCAATTATGGTAGGTATCCATAAATGGGGCAATAATTGAAGTGGGCATTAAAGAGCAAACAGTACGTTTACATGAATACTGGAGTACTTGACTTAAAATCCACCTGAAACTCAAGTATGGTTTTTAGTTGAATCAATTCCAATTATTTAACTTGAAATTTTCTTGAAATTTACCAAATATTACAACCTGAATTATCAACAATAATCTTCTTTTTATTCCTCTTTAAATTGAACGAAAATTTTGTGATTAACTTGGCTCAAGTATACTTGAAGTCAATTCGCGTTTGCATGATATTTTGATTACTTGATCTCTAATTGAAGTATACTTCAAGTATTCATGTAAGCATACTGAAAGTTTCGTAATACATTCAGTAATGAACTATTAATTAGATATCGTAGTATATTAAATTTTATCTAATTACAATGTATAAACCTAAAGAGCAATATGCAACATCAATCGCATTCGACACAGTGAGACTTGTGAAAGGCCTCAGCACAAGAGAAAATTACTACTTAAGAAATACATAATTCCATACTGAAGAATAAATTATCTCTAACATAAAACCCACGTATAGACAAATTTTCATTCCCATAAAAAATATTTATTCTTATCACATATTTTTAGAAAACCAAATGTGTAACATGAAATCTTTATGTCCAAGGCGAGCATCGTGGGCACAATTTGCGAAGCTTAATTTGTGAAGAGTAAGCATAATTTTGTGAGAATACATTTTGTGGGAAAATATGAAAATAAAATTAAGTTCTAGTAGGAAAAAAGAAGTCATAGTAATTTGCAAAATTATCATTAGAAAAGAAATAAGCACCTTCATGCAAAGTTCTGCATGTTTAATTGCTACTACGAAGCTATTACTATCTTTCCCATAGATTGCAGCGGGTTACGGTAAAGGATTGTGTTTCCAGTGTTTTGCGTCTAAATTGTGGTGTCCCTAAAGGCTCTATTCTCGGCCCTTTGGTCTTTAGCCTGTAAAGTTCACTTGTATGACGATGATGTGCAAGTTTATCTCAGTCGAGCAATAAGACTGGTGGAGGATTGTATTGATAGGCTAAATTTCGACTTGCACGCTGGGCTGATAACAATTTTTTATTACTTAATGCCGGAAAGTCGCAGTGTATTTCCTTCTATCGCACAGCAGTTGAGGTTTCTGATTTTCTGGTTTCGAATCCTGTAAAAAATCTTGGTATCTTCCTCAATTCTAGAATGCAATGCTGTAATCATGTCAATAATATGACTGGTAGGATTTATGGTAGGCTTCGTTGGCTGTAATTGTCTTCGGGAACCTTGTCTACGAGCACACGTTTGATGCTAATCAAATCTTTGATTCTGCTGTACTTTTCCTATCTTTTTCCCTCACTTGTTCTCATCCTGTTCCACTAAGCTAAATGTGGGTTTCAACGACTGCACAAGATTCGTCTTCTGCTTAAGGAGATTAGATCATATTTCGCAACATCGCAATCATCTACTTAAAACTATATATTTTACGTAGGCTTCTGGTATCTCTTCATAAGCTCATCTACTCTAAGGAGCCAAGCTATTTATTTAATAATTTAGCATTTTTAAACACCCCAGGGCGTTTCGACTTGCTGATACCAAACTTTCAGTATTCAGTAATGGAAAACTGTTACTTTGTTCGTGCTTTTCGAGCTTGGAATAATTTATCATCCTATATTCAGCGTACGAGCTCGATTTGTGAGTTTATGTAGCGAAGAATGCGCTGCAGCACCGTCGAGGTATAGATTTTTGAGTGTATTTTAGGTGGACTTGGCTCTGTTTTTTCTAGTTATAAGTTGTTATATACTTGTAATCTTATATTTTAAGTAATATTTTACTATTTTATTTCCGTTGCTTAGTAGCATGTTTTTTTCGAATTTCCATTTGAATTTTTAAATATCTAATTTATTTTATTTTTATTTTTTATATTTTGATTTCATTTCTCGAACTTTTAATTAATATTTACTTGTTTTTGATTTATTCTTTTTGCTGCTTTTTTTCGTACTAAAAAAAGAAATTTGTATTCTTGTAGTACTTCACCTCAAATAAACTTATTTTAATTTATTCTATTCTATCCCCCCCCACAAGTGGTAAAGTTGTAATCGCAGGCACTCTTAAGTGGTTTGGAAAAAGCTCCAAGCCACTCTAAATCAACAAGACTGTTACCAACTTCTAAGTCAACCATTTGAAGCTTGTAGGGTAGTTCTGTCTTTTTCAGCGTGAAGGGTTGGGGAGTACAGGGTAAATAAATTGTTTCTTCATAATTTTTAAATGCTGCGGAGGCTACAGTCCCAATACCATAAGTTATAAACTTTTTCATTAAATGATACAATAGATAGCAATGATTAGTAAATTCTTCAGTCAGTGCAATTTCGAGAGAAACTGTCAAATTTAAAATAAATTCAATTTTATATTTGATTCACATATCTAACTACTATACTTTGGAATTCTTTCTAAGTCTTTCATTTCAATTTACAGTGGAAATTAATAATTATTGAGCTTTCATCACTTGAGCTGGATGGATTGAAGAGAGGTTGAGAGAGACATAAGGAGTCTCTAGAACTTAGGTCACAATAAGGCCCGTTTGTTCAGCCTTCAGATTTATTCGCAATTGTTCAGAAATCCCAGCCAGATGATTTTATTAAATTTAGTATTGGCTCCCTCCCACCCTCCCTATCCACTTCATCAGTTCAGCTTGGTCTATCTTTAGAGTAACATTATTGTAATCTACTTTAGTTTTGCCTTTTTTAAATGAATGTATGAAAACGACTTTATTATAATTCACAAATAAATTTCACACATACAATATACATTTCTCAAATCAAATCAAAAAGGATTTAGTTATTTCGGCTTTCTAAAGGTACATACAACATTGGACAGTACGAGACTAAAGGGAATAATAATAGATTATCAAACCAGAGAAATACACAATTAAATTACCATATCGACTGAAACTAGATAAAGGATTAAATAATCCTGTTGACAATATGAATGATTGGACATCCAACCCAGATATTTCCCTATAACGTAATAGTAAGATTACTGCTAGACATTTACATACTGATAAAATGTATAAAGTAGGTATAATAAGAATAAAGCTAGACTAGTGGTGTTCACATTTAAGGTGTTTCTAAATGATCTGGCAAAATGCCAGAAATCTGCCATTTTTTGTGGTCAGACATCTGTCCTACAGATTACACGCGGAGCAGAGATTTGCGCAGATTTCATCTGGCACAAAGTTGTCAGATAGTTTTCGGTCAGTTATCTGTGGCATGTGTCTGCCTTTATTGATTACACGACCTAGTAGCTTTCATCTGGTAAAGTACGGCTTTTATCTGGCAAAGACAACATAAAATAATGTTAAGTTCATTGTTCAAAAATGATTTCTAGAGAAAGGTACGCGGCTGCTTTTGTGTATATTAAATTTTGTACACGTGTAAGAGTGGATGTTGTTCGACTTCGTTGATCAAGCGCATTGTTTCACTACTGGTCCATGTTGGCTCCTGCTTCCTTCTCCGCTACGCCTTGTTTTCATCTGCCATTTTGTTAATTATGTATATTTATACTATTTATATACTGTATAATCCTGGTAGATATAATAATATATAATTATATATTATAATACAAGCCTTGTATAAACTTGTCTCGTGCAGTCTGTTCTATACTCCAATCACTATGTGCATAAAACTATTTTTTTAACAGGTAAACTGTTCAATTCAAAAATTTACTGGGCAGATTGGCAGACGATGTTCCAAAATTTTCCAGATAGAAAAAGTGGCTGATTAAACGTGTTGCAGACGTCTGGACATTTCTGCGTGCCAGACGTTATCGCCAAATATCTATCTATATCTGTCACCGTGATAACACGTATCTACCCACAAAAGTGGGCAGGTTTCTGACATTCTGCCAGATCGTTTACGATCACCTTTACTAAGAATAACAAAGATGATAAAAGTTAAGGTTTAGGGAGTAGAATTGCGATTATAATTATGCTAAATAACACTTTAATAATTAAAGGCAAACGGTATGATAGAGTCACATTAAAGAATTAAGACTAAGACTAAATAGAATAATAATACTGCTTGGTTTGGACATAGAGAAGCAATAATTGTTTTCTCTATGGTTTGGAGTAACATTAAATAATTTAGAACTACGTAGATTTAAGACAAAATGGCAAAATAATAGCAGATGAGTGTTTACTTTACTAAGAATAAAAATGTTGAAAGATAAGAAACTAAGAAGTAAGGAGTAAAATTATTTTTAGAACAAGTAAAAAAGCTAGAATTGATTTAAAACCAATTCTTATGATACCCCAGATGAATTCATTGTAATTTCGTATGGTCATTTGTAATTTCGTATAGTCACCCATCTGAGCAAGTTTGATTTTTGAATATATCTCTAGAACGGTTTGTCGAACAGCAGAAGATATAATAACCAATTTTATAGGATTTCATATTTTGAAGAGAGCGGTTGCCCGTTTTAGTCCATTTTTGAAATTATATTTACTATTTTTATGTACAAAATTTCAACGCTCTACGTTGATACGTTCTCAGGCAGTGTCCAAATATGTTCTGAAAAATGACATTTTTGTATGGCAACCCTACGAAGGAGGTACCCGATTTGTCCCATTTTCGAACTTAATTTTACTTTTTTTTCTCCTTTTCTCGAGTCATCGTGAGGATGGACAGATTAACGGACTGACGGACGGTCAGACGGACATGCAAAAATCAAAATAACTTTTAATTTTATGCATGGGTGTTCAAGCCACTTGCTCTACCATCATAATTTCTAGGTGTTACAAACGGAAAGACAAACTTAGTATACCGTTTAGATTTCATCTAGATTATAATAACAGGGTAACAATACAACAATTAATGCAAAAACTACGATTTAATGATAGTTAGTACAGTGTCCTATACCGGTAGGATGGAATCGATTTATTTGAGGAGGAATCGTCGCATGTGAAGGCTTTGTATTCCACTTGCAGGTCGTTCTGGGCACAATTATTCGGAAAATATTATTTTCATACAGAAAGTCAAGAGATACCAAGACAGTTGTTTTTTCAGTTCAAATTTATTTAATAAGGTTGTCATAGGCTTTTACATAATCAACACAAAATAGAGAAGAAATAATTCTGTTTAATAAAAAAATAAAATAAATGCTAACATTATTGCGACAGCCTTTTAGAGTGGCAAAATTATTCGGACAGGGTGGACTATAGGTGGGGTGAGGGTTGGGATTTATTATTATCTATGGGGAGCTGCAGACAGAGCTCCCGCCTCGCTTCTAGTTACTGCGACCTATAAGATCTTTTCTGACATTACCCTAAATGCCCTAGGTACTTAGGCTCTTTTATAAAGCCTATGACCTTCTTGAGGGCCATTTGGAGAGGGGGGAATAGGGTTAATAGGAAAAGGAGGAGGTGGCAAGAAGGTTGAGGTTGGCAGTAGAGATTGGTCGCTGACGGGCTGGAATTGGATGGCTGAAGTATGTACAATGTGCTGAAAATGGAGAGGTTGTGTGGAAATTGGTGGATTAGCGGGAGATTGAAAACGAAAGGTATATAAGGTGGGAAAAGACGAACAGACAGGGACAGAAAAGTGAGGTGGGAGAGAGAGAAGCTGTATGGATGGAATAGGGAAGAGGAAATTAAAGAAGGTTTGTAAGAAGAAGAGGAGATTGGGGGGAACAATGAGAGGGTATCAATCACGTATCACCCTGTCAGCTTCCCAAAACAGTAATCCAGTAAGCCTTTTGGAAATTTTGTGGGTAGAACCACCCGGCAGATGGAAGTTACAGAATTTAGAATTAAAATATCTTTGTTCCGGTCGTAATTTTTTGTCGCAGGTATCAAATTATGCATTAGACAGCTTTTATATATCGGATTACTGCTAACAGGACGATTCGTAACTGATACCCGCCTATCGTTACCCCGATCTCCTCTAGATCTCTAAAATCATATTCGATCTCTACTAGCAACCTCCACCCGTTGCAACCTTCTCGTCTTTAGTTATTTATCTGATAAAGAAATTATCGTTCTATAAGTTCAAAAGTCTTTAATGAATAATATTGGTTATTTAAGGTTATACCGCTGCCCAAAACCTGTCAACACTGCTATATTTAAAGTAGTGAAACCCATTCCCCTACCCGCGGACAAATGAGCTTTAAGTTGTTTAGTATATAACTATGAAAGCGTAAATGCTCATCTGCTTTAAACATATGTATACATATGTAAACTAATCCGAGTTTGGATATCACTGCTTTAAAGATATTTCGCGATCGCATATAAAGATTTCAGAATCGATACTTCTTTTTACTTAGAGTTAAATAAACTGTGCGTGCCTTAGAAATATCAGACAGAATACCAGATTAGTCCACCCAGCACTTTAGATCAGGACTTACTCTTTCACAGCCATGACCATGAATCTAGGGTCTCCTCAAAGCTTTCTATACAGAGATTACAATAGGATGCCTTATTTTAAGAATGCCGACTGCTGCCCTGGTACGATGTGCTCAATCTGCTTCGGCTGATGATCAGGTCGAGGTTTTCTCCAGTCTTATCGCGTATTTATTCGAAAAATACGTCCCCTTTAAAGTGAGACCTATCCACAGAGTGGGGTGCCCGTATATTTTACCCGAAGTCTGTTCGCCTATTGCTGAGTGCTCGACTATACTATCTAGTTGCTCGTAATAGTGCCACCACAGCAATTCGGAATGCCAAACGCCAATTTTACAGCTCTAAGTTTAATACCGATCTTCAACCGAAAATTTCGTGGCGCAACCTGCGGAATGCTGGAGTTTTTGGTAAGGATAGCGCTGCTTGTGGAGTTGATAATTTAAATTCTTTTTTTACCTACTCTAAGAAATTATTCCAAAGAACTCAACCGAACCAATTAAATCCGCTTAGATTTCCGCGCTCATCACTCTCACAAGCGAACAACAACAACTCTTTCTCCTTTCGTGGGATTTGCCTTGATTAACTGATTTCCGAAATCTTTTCTATCAGGTCGGAAGCAATTGATCCTGACAGCTTACCACCTTGCATTATTAAGCTGTTGCTACCGCTAATCGGGAAAGTTTTTCTGCATATTATAAACACGTGTTTGATGTCATCCGCTTTTCCTAAATCGTATAAAGCAGCAACAGTTTTACCAATACCAAAAACAGATTGTGCTTTAGAATTCCTATCCGATTTCCGACCTATAAGTATTTTGTGCTTTTTATCGAAGGTTCTGTAGAACGTAACGTGGAGGACGAATTAGAAGAAATATGGAAAGTTGTGATTGAATACGACTATAGTGCAGGCAATTCCAACTGGGAAGATTATGTTGAAGTTGATGAAGACGTGTTAACAAGTCCTTTTCTTGAGGAGTATGCTCTTGAATCCACAAATGATGATGATTCTGATGACGAAATTCCGAAAAGTGTAGAAAATAACGTGATTGTACCAACGAAACATCACATCACATCACTTAGAGGAAGCCATCAAAACTTTGCAATATGCAATCGAAACAACAACGGACGTTCCTGATAAGTAAATAAAAATAGAGATTACTCTTCAAGATTTTTTACCGGTTAAGCCTATATTTGTTCAAGAAGGAATTTATTTGGATTCTCCGGTAGATAGCAAAAGCTAAAAAAAATTTTTATTTTGTTATTTCATCACACAACCCATTATATTTTTGGTGATAAGTTCCTGATAAGGTTCAAAAGTCCATAAACAACATTGAACGTTTTTTGAATAAAAAAATATATACTCAGAAGAAACAATCAAAAATTACCGATTTTTTCAACACATATTTCTCTTAATAATAATAATAGATAATTCATTAACAAAACCAGAACATCTTTAAAGAAAACCCCTTACCTGTAATTCCCCTACCCGCCTTAACTCGAAATTCCGCAAACCCTCCTTAACTCGAATTGATTCCACTAGCAAGTGCGTTTTCGACTTAGAGAGTTTTGCCAAGTGACCTAACCTAACCTAGCCGAGCTATTTTGGCGTGGTGGCAACTGGTTTTGATTTGACGTCTGGCCTATCCGAGATAGTATACATATATAATACTAATAAAATGGGTGCAACTTCGTAATATTCTGCGTTCATGTATACAAGAAAAATAGTACAATAAAAGAACTGAAACTGAATTACAAACGGGCTTTTTTTTATAAACATTGTAAATCTAAATTTAGAAAGGCAAGTACTTCCCTTAACATACAGAAGTTTCAATTTTCACTGTAGCTGACATTGATTGAAATCACATCATCTTAAGAAGCTGAAATTTTCCACACGGACTTTTTATAAGCATTTATACATACATTTTCAAAAACTTTGTTAATTCACACCACTCATTTCTAGGGTGTCCATACATAATTTGTGGTTTTTCACGTTTATCTGCAATATTAAGAACTCACTGTCACAACAAAAAAACTAAAATACTGGGTGCAGTAATTACATTAAAAATTAAAAATGGAATAAATCGGGCAATTCTTTTAGAATATTCCCATAAAAATTCAAACTTTTCACGTATTTATACATTGATAAAGCAATCAGCCTCAGATATACTGAACACTGATAGACACACCAGAAATAAATGCGAAAATCAACTTTAATTACGTAATGACCACGTTTTGAAAACTAAACTAGCAATTGGCATCCATCTAATATATTGAGCATCCATCGATTGTAACCTCATTCCTAGGGTGTTAATAGTTTCATCTAGCTCTGCATATAATTCGGAAATCTACAATTCAAGCTAACACCTAGCATCGCATCATACTCTTACATGTCTTATGATTAAAATGCTTACAGAGCCCTACACAGGTACATACATTATATATAACTAATTGCAGTTTCATAATTTAAAGGACAATTGCCACGAAAATCCATTATTAACCCTGCACAATGTTTTTTGAAAAATACCTAAAGCTGAAAATGTTTTTTTCATTTTTGTTCCCAGTAAAGGACTGCTACGAAGCATATTTGGGAAGAAAATTACACCCATTGCTCTGTTTGAAACAGGTGCTGGCAGGGCATAATTCAAGTTCATACACAAAATTGATAAAGCTCATTTATATTTCTGTTCATATTTTACATAGCTAAAATTTATCATAATTTTTCTCTTCTTCGTTCAACACCAGCAATCGTGTAGTTAACTGGAACGGAAGATTGCAGAAGATTGTAGCCGTGGATATCATGAATAAAGTGAAATTGGCCCCCTTTTTATCGTATTCAATTCTACGTTACGTTACGCAATTTGAAATTGAATAAGTCAAGTATACCCTGTTGGTTCTGTTTGGAATACTAAGCGTTAATGTTAGGATTGTACTTGAAATGGCTTCTAATAATTTACTTGATTTCCTGTCGTATTTGTCTGATTATTTAAATTAGTCGTTTAGTGTATAAATCAAATAAAATTTTGAGTGATATTTGCGCAACGTATTCTTCTGGTATCTGAATATAAATTTAGTTAGGGAACTTCTATTGGTTGTTTAAAAAATTTGTGGGAAACTAAGAGTCGATTACCGTGAAGTTTTAACGAAAGAAAGGGTTAGTCTGGCGGAAACCAACAATTACCAGGGAAATCTTTACCTGAAAATTACTAAGAGGAAGAGAGGATTCTGTCCAAAATAGCTCAGGTGGGTAGATATGCGGAATATTGATCAGTTGCTTAAACCGGTTACAGTTTAAAGCTCAGAAGTGGGATCTCCATGTGCTTGGCAAGTGCCATCGTTTATTGTTTTACCAGGGAGAATAAAATCTGTTTTTGAGTGCCAATTATGAAACAATTATTTTTCAAGAAGTGGTTTGAGGGTATCTTCAATATATACTGTTACGTGCTGTTTTACCACAGTGTCAATTCCTGGAATTGACATCTACGAAAAAACTGCGTTCGCCAACAATGAAATTTGTCAATTCCTATAATTGACATTCGAATGAACTGTGGTTACAAACAAGAATATAATGAATGCTGAAATAAAATATCTGGGTGGAGTGCATGCGCTTAGCTAGGTAGGGGCACGGGTGGGCATGGCCCACCCCAGTGAACCCGAAACGACACCGGTGCCCCCCCCCCCAGAAACTGTAGGTAGAATAAAAATTTACAGCTTAGAAAAGATTTTAAGAAGTCATATTTATTAGATTTATTTGTATTGTTTAATATGGTACAAAAAAAAAACAATTCAAAACTTTAAAAAAAATAAGTATTTCCAATTATATACATAAAATAAAGCATACAAAATTATCCGGAGTTGTACAACACTATAAATTAAATTTTAATTAGATTTTAAGACACTTTTCAGTCTGTTAGGCATTGATTGCAAAAGTTTTGTTGTTAAGTCGGGACTTATTTTGTTCCACTCTTCTTGAAGATGTAGTTTTAACATACTTTTGCTGGAAATTTTATGTTGAGTTAAGGACCTTTTTAATTCTGCTCATTGATGTTCTATGGGATTTATGTCCGGCGGCCGAGGAGGTGTTCCCAGCTGTTTATGTACATTATAAAGTAGCCATTCCTTGGTTTTTCTAGCACAATGTTTAGGATCGTTGTCTTGTTGGACGACAAAATCATTTCCTAATCCTAACTTTTCTGCAGTGGATTCTAAATTATACTTTAAAATATTGACATAAGCATATTGATCCATCATTCCATCAATGAAATGAAGACCTCCAACTCCATACCATAATAGCACCACCTCCATGTTGTACGGCTGGTTGCATGTTTTGTTTTTTGAACTCAGTTCCTGCCTTTCTCCAGGCAAATTGTTTCTGAGATGTGTTAGATATTTCAAATTTACACTCATCGCTAAAAATGACAGTATACCAAAATCTTTGAACCTCATGAACAAATTCTTTAGCGAGCTCGATTCTCTTTTTCCTATTTGTTAAGTTATCCACGGTTTTTTTCTTGCAATCCGTCTACGGTATCCGCTTTTCCTTATCGTTCGACTCACTGTTTCAACACATATATTTTTGCCAGTACTTTCGCGAACTTCTGCGCATATCTCTTTAGCACTAGTATGAGGATTCATTTTTGATCACTTCAAAATTTTTCTTTCTTCTGTGTCATTTAGTATCCGGTTTATATATTTAGTACATTTAGCATTTAGTACGCGGTTTATATATTATATATATTATTATATTTATTATTATATATATTATTATATTATATATATACTTTTATATTTATTAATAATGTCTTTTACTGTACTTCGTGGTATTCCGATCTCCTTTGAAATTTTTCGTTGCGAATACCCTTTTTCAGTAAAAGAAATAACCAATTTCTTCTCTGGTAAACTCATTTCACGCTTTTTTGGAAATGTAAATGTTTAAAAGAAAACTTACTTAAACGAAAAATACGATAAACTAATCATTATGCTGGGACGATACTCTGCTTACACATATTTATCTAAATTTCTTAGAAATTTACCCTATTTCGTACATGATCACTTCATGTGCGGATAGTTTCCTGTCTTTGTTTTGTGAGTTGATTCATCATTGATAGTTTTTCTCTGGAATTTATTTATTAGGTATATAGTGTGTTTGAATGTGAGAAGACATAGTACACATGTTCGTGTTTATAAATGTATATTTTTTAAATTATTAGCAAATGAACAATCTTATAAATTACATGGAGTTTGTCGGGAAGATCAGATGGGCGGATACTTTTGTGACTAATTGTATATACAAGTCGAAAACGTGGCTATACAAGTGTTGGTACAAATCCAGATACTTGTATCTAAGTGCAAATTCACCTTAATAATGATTTGACTTTCCCCATTTTGACCGACTGATAATAAATCCATCAGAATTATTGTCAACTCAACATTTCTCCATTCTAAAGCCTTGGCTTTAGCATAATGCGACAACGCACTACACTATTTACGTAGAAATAAACCCCTGAACATACCGATTCTGGCCATGAAGTGGCACTGGGCTGTCCCTGACTTACCATACAGCCAGTGCATGCTTGTTTTAACCATATTTGAAGAAATATGCTCAATGTGCTTAATGTTTGACCTACAAATTGGGCTCTGTATATTGTTTTTCGTTCTTTCCTATTTTCGATCGCTTTGCTCATATACATATAGAAAATACAATGCGCAATATGTATGAGGCTTGACGCACATACTGACACTTCATGATCTTTTTGTTTATTGGCCATGCTAACCAATAGCTTGCGTTTAATTTTCTTATTCGTATCAAATATATATTTCAAATATTCAGTCAATATATAAATCGGAAGACGTTCCCAAAATTAACACTTACGTTAATTTATAAATATTCGCCTCTTTACTAAATCTTGCTGGATCGCAAATTATCGAAGAAAATCGATCGATGATCCTAAGTTAAGAGCCGGTGTGTCTCTGTAACTTAAGCAGTAGTTTTTAAAACTAAATCAAAAACGAACCAACCATGACACCCCCGACCCACGGCAAGATCTCTTGTTCCCCTAATAAAGAACAAACAAAAAAAAATTAAGAAGAAATTAAACAAATGTTAAGTCAATCAGTCAAAAATAAAAAGCCTAATAAGAAAAACTTAAGTTCTGAGTTTAGAAAGTCAAAATGTCAAGAAAAAGGTCTGAATCGAGCCTGGTGAACTTCTTACATAAAAGCACCCCCAGTCCTTGCTAAAAACGTTACATCACAGCAGCTTTAACAACTGGAAAAAATTAACAGAGGTAGAGTAATTTCTTGAATATTCCTTAATTTTCTTGTAAATATGATGAGAAATTTCATTCATCAGTAATTATAAAAAACCTTAAAAATTGATACAGCCTTGGAAGCTAAAGCAATGGTCATGTAAAATTTGCTTAAATTAAAAAAAATTATGATATAAATGCTGAAAATTTGAGAAAAAATATTAAAGAAGAGTATAAACTTTCTAAAGCGGCAATATTACGGCAATAAAACGTTGCTTAGTAGCACAATGCTTCAAGAACGATTCTCTCGCATGTCATGCATGTTACTGCTCAACAGAGAGAATGTTATTGTTAACAAAAATTACAACTGAAAAGGTATTGAGCAGATTTGCAGAATAAAATAATAAACTAAAGCTTATTTAATTGGTTATTTCTGTTAGGATTATGACGATATTAATTTAGAAGGTAGCGATGGATGGTGACGAATTCAAGAAAACAAATTGCTTCGTCTTATTCAAATCAATATAGAAAAATTAGATTAATAGTAGTAAATATATTTTCTCAATTATCTCCGATTATGATAAAAGAAGAAAATTTTATTACAGAATATGAGAAAAAGTTATATATCCTAAGAATAGAATTGCTTAAATGTAGTCTACTTTTCGTTATTCTAGAAAAAGATTTATTTTATATATATTATAGTTGTTGACTTCATGTAAAATGTTCTTTGTTGAAGCAGGTCAATTTCATTGTATAAGCGATAGTTTTCTTATAATAAGAAAAAATTTTCTCGCGTTTCTACGCAAATTAATTAAATTTGGTTTCTATTAGATCTACGGTTTTATAGCCGTTAAAAGGAGTTTTCTTCTTGCTATGAAAGTTTTCTCACTCCAGTAGAAATCGTAATGCTAGTAAAAAAAAATCATATGTATTTTGTATTCGATCTAAAAAACAACGGTAATCAATAAAATAGTTTACTTGATGTACGGAAACTTGGTGTTAACACTGATTAACGTCTTAGAAACTTTTACACATTTTTGAAAAACAATACTTGATTGAAGAATATTCTTTTTTTAATTTTTATGTCACACTGGCCCACCCCACAACAAAACCCTGGCTATGCCCATAGTGGAGTGTAGCGGTTAAATAAAAAGAATTTATCGCTCAGGTATTCACTTAAATTAATGGGAAAAAAAACTATCGTTAAAAAAAACTTCTTTAAATTAATTTAATTTCATTCATCTAAATTTAAACTGGAAATCATGCCAAATCTTATATAACAACAAATTAATTCATTAATGATTTACTCGAATTCAACTTTAATTTCCTGTACTAAAATAATTAAATTTCTTTAAACTTATCTTATTTGTGAAAAAAAAATCTAATCTAATTTACTTGCTGAAATGGAAGACAGGAAATAAGTCTCAGTGCAAACCTTGGTTGAAATTATTATATGGTGCCAAAATAACCTTGAGGCATATCTTTTACACAATACCAAATTTTGAAACTTGATTTAACTGAGTAAAATAATAAATTCGAAATGGATTTGCTCAAAAGAAAAGAACAACTATTTGTACCTGCCTAATTGTTCCTATTAGTTTATCGAACCGAAAATTGTCTTAATTGCTTTTGAACTCCTATTTGCCTTCTTGTACGATTCTAACATACACCTTAGCACTTAATAACGCATCTTTTTTGCCAGGCTTCCAGTAAATGGTATCTGCTAGCTCTAATTTGTCCAAGTGTTGATAATTGATCTTGGTTTACTTGTTCACGTTACTCATTAGGTTTTTATCATAAACCTGTTACAACTACTATTGTTTCCTTGCAATTGGCTTGTAACCTATGTGGCATGTAGACTATGTTATGAATGAACACTCTGATCCTGCATCAATCGGACATCGCAATATATATATCTTTCCGTTGGCAGATGATCGCTCCCTATTCATATAGGTCTGAGTGATCTGTGAGCCTCCAGTGCTCTGTCTGTTGGTTGACTTGACCTGTACGTAATTATTATTATCACTCTTGTTCTGTTGAGATCGATTTGACTTGACTTCGACTTCAACTGATTTAGAAAGAGGATTGGTTGCATCTACATCCTTGGTTCGTAGCCTGTTTGCAGTTACATTCTGGTGTAACCTGATTACAGTTACATCGTCATGAATAGTGATATGATGCCTTTGTTTGAACTTTAGTCATCGATGACGACTTATGGCCAGATTCTCAGTCCAGGTTTAAGCCAAAGCTTAACTAAGTCACAGGTGTGGCTTAAGTCCAGAACTTAAGCCTATTCGATTTCACAGTACTCAGTAAGTAGAGGCGCTTAGTTAAACAGCAGATGAAAAATTTAAAGTTGTCAGCGCTGCGGTAATTGTGAATTTTTAAAGGAAAATAGCCATTATGCATTCCGATGAAGAAGAAATAAAATATTGTTATCACTCGTTTGTTTAAACTGTGCGCAGTTTTTACCAGTCCAGTCAGTCGAGCTTTTTATCTGCGAGTATATCAGATCCAAAGCCGAATGTTTCAACAGGCGGAACCGAGAATAAACATCAACGTAGTCCCATTTCTCGAAATGTTGCGGGCAGCTTCTTATAATTTTTTTTACGGGTCACACTTTGCGATATTATATTATACATTTCTGCGTCACTTATATCCTCTGCATCAGATAAATAATTCACTTTTGTCTTAAACAGTTTGGTTTCTTCCTAAAACGTCAAATGGAATGATGACACTAGCTGCCAGACATTACTCAAAACTTCTACCTAGATAACTATTTTTCGCTTGGAAAATTTCATTTTATTTTTAAAGTATAATTTTTGAAATACGTACGTTCGTTTTTTAACAAAAATTATAATATTTGGGCAAAATATGTATTTAGCAATAATCTCCATATGTGTTTCACAGCAATATCTGAGGCTTAAGCCTTCGAGATGCCGGGCTTAACTTAAGCTTTCCTTAAGACAGTGATATCATTTAAGCCTTGAGTGGGAAACCGAAATATTTATTAAGCCTTGGTTTAAGTCATCGCTGAGGCTTACGCCTTGACTGTCAAATCGACCTTGAGTGAATGTTTCTTAATCCGGTGACTCACGATGATACACACTCGATACACCATACTAAAAACTGGTTTTCTTAGCACTATTTTGGAATTTTATCGCGTATAACCCCATTTAGAGCAGAGGGTTAGACTCGGATGACACAAGATTGTTTTATTACATGTGTATGCGTATAGGTCATTTGGAAATGATGAATTTCCTATGCTGCTTCAAGAATGTGTATCAACCATGTATAAACTACGTATACCATGGGCTAATACACACTCGATACAAAAACTCTCGAGTGTGTATCATCGTGTGTCAGAGGATTTAGATAGGCAGTTGTAGCAATGGCCGTCTGATTTGATGAACCACTTTCTACCTTTTATGTCGATTTTCTGAAACCACTGACTTATAACAATGGACTGAGAGTATTTCCATTTTCGGATAGAATGGCAGAAGTTTTATAGTTTTCTCTTTCGCCCTACAGGATAGTTGGAGCTACAAACACAAAATATCGCTCACTTCGCGTTTCCTTATGCCCTTTGATGTTTTTATGTTGGTTACAGATGCAATCATCGTAGAAAGAATAAGGTATAGATAGGTAAAAATAGAAAAAAAAATTATTAAAAAAATTAAAAAAAACCAGATTCATTCGAAACGAATCGAACCTGTATACGCCCGCAGTGGGCGGAAAACAGAAAAAAGATAAAGGAAGAAGAAGAAGAAGCGTTTCGTGTTAGCAGAAAACTTTACACTTATCGGCACAGCTTGGTTTTCTGCCCCCTGTAGACGCTTGAAAGGTTTTCTGCTAACACGAAACGCTTCTTCTTTCATTTTTTCATTTCTTTTTTTATTCTATTTTTTCATTTGTTTTTCAAATCACTCAATTTCGCTATTTGGGACCTGTTGACTTGAAATTTGCCACCAAAAATATAATGGGTTGTGTGATAGAATAACAAATTAAAAACATTGTTTAGCTTTTGCTATATACCGGAGAATCTAAAAACATTCCTTCTTGAACAAATCTAATTATTTTGATTTTGTCTAATGACTGGAAATTTAAAGAAGATTAGGACTCAATGCAGATATAATTTCCAATTATTATGTTGAGTGAAAATGACTTAATGTCATAGTTTTCACACGATAAATAATTGTTAGAAAGTTCGATTTGACTGAATAATTTAAATGCAAAAGGAATTATGTAAATTGCTGAAACAAAGAAAATAGTTAATAAGACACCAATTGTTCTTGTTAACTTGTTAACTTCATACATGTGTGTATGACCGACATTTGGCATGCATCTACACAATGAAATGAACGCAAATTGATGACTTAGATAAATTCCAAATTTTCCCTTAATTCGTTATAAAAAT
Source organism: Dioctria linearis (assembly GCA_963930735.1). Classification (NCBI taxonomy): domain Eukaryota; kingdom Metazoa; phylum Arthropoda; class Insecta; order Diptera; family Asilidae; genus Dioctria; species Dioctria linearis. Next base: position 241,079,185 of record OZ005741.1, read on the forward strand.
TCGTACCAAACTTGAATTTCCTGATGGACCAACAAAAGTGCACTAATAACTTGTGCTGATGAAGAAAATGTGTATCCTTTTTTTTTTACCAAAATATAATGTTGTTTTACTGCTGATGACTCGATGAAGAAAATTGCAAATGAGTGGGAGAAATGCTATGGCATATGTTTGCACTTTGACAATTTTTAAAATAAGAAGACTGGTTAAGCGGATGAAACCCCTTTTTATAGAGAAAATCGTTCCGATTTCATATCCATAATAATGAATTTCTTAAATTTTGGATTAAATTTGACTACAATATACGATCTCCTTGTTATCAATTGATGTCAAATTACAACTGCATTTTTTGACATCTTTCCCATAGAAATCCATTTTAATTTCGATGAGTTATGATAGGTTTTTTTAAATCTTGCCATATCTTATCGTGTCGCCATGTTTGAGTTCATGTTAAGGAACTCCTCTTAGAATTCATTTTCGTTCATTTTCATCATTGTCTCTTTCACACCTTTGTATCTCTTTCTTACTCATTGGTGCAATTGTAAATTCGAGAATTCGCAATTATTCCGTAATTCGTGAAAAATATCGCGACGCGAACGCGCCTATTCGATTCGTTGTCTCTTTTTACTCCTGGATAACATGTCAAACGTCGCGAAAGTATGGAGTTTGCCGTCTTTATTTATGCATAATGTCAGCCGCGCACGTGTGACAATATTATTAAATATTGTGGGAAAATGTGTGTTTTGTGAAGTTTATCCGTGACCATCGCGGGAATTAATCATCTTCGCACAGGTTGGTACATGAGTTTATTAAGTTTATATGTAGTCTTTTGTGAAAATCGCGCCTTTTTTCAATACCGTGTTTACCTGTAAATGTGAGCTTTGTTTAGCAAAATTCCCATCTCAGGTATTCGAAAAAGGGTTTATTGTGTGCCCTTGCATGGATACTAGTGTATTCTCTATGTTTTATGTTGTAGAGTATGAAGTTTATTTAGGTTTCCATGGTTGTTATTGTTTGCCTGCATTGTGGCTTGCCTATCTCCATACAAGCGGGGTGTTGTTATTGGTTTTGTATGTTGGATTTATTAAGTAATATACATAGCTTGTTGTGTATATATACATAATTCTTTATTTCATTTCAATTCAATCTTTTACTTCATTTTTTCTTTATTTCAGGTCGTCGTGGGACCTTTTGAATTTGTGCCTTACCAGATGCTGGTAAGTTTTTTCCTTAGCTATTAATCTAATTTTTCTTTTAATTTTAGGATGGTCCAACACAAGCAATAGACATGCATATGGGACATCTATTGGAAAAGGATATTTCACGTAAACTATAACAAAGTACGTACATAAACAACTTTAGGTTCGGACAATCATATTACGTGCAATAGGAAATAACAAGCGACATCAATTGGTTCGGATAGTAAACAATTTTAGGTTCGGAGAATCGATGTTTCTGAAATAGAATCTTCGATAAGCCACTGGGAAATTTGTAGATTATAAATACAGCACTTGTGATCGCCACAAGAGAGCCTTTTCCACAGACAGTGAAGTGAACGTAGTAAACAGACGAATATGCTCTAATTGGATCACAGTACTAGCGATAATAATTATTAAAGAAGAGGTGTTTGTTATTGTTCGTGAGTTTTTAAAAGTAAACAGTAGGTATAGTTTAATAAAAAGAATCTCTGAGTTATATCTAAATATAATGTTGTTCACCATTACATATCTGTAATTAGTATAACATTTAAGAAACAAGTACACTACTGCTAAAAAAAACTGAGCCGAGAAAAATATTTAAAAAATCGTTTAATTACACAAATGTCACTAAGTTTTACTACAAAGAAATCTTAAAACTTTTATATTTCCTCTTTAATTTTTTATTATGTCCTGCAGTCTTCTTCGAATATTTGCGGCTCTCACCTTTGTTCTCGATATGATTATATTTTTTTTAAATAGATATCATTGAAACATATTTCACAAAATACACATTACAAATATAGTAAAAAGTTAACTGAAAATAAATAAATAAATAATTTGAACAAATAAATAATTAAAATTTAGACTACTATTTTCTTTAAAGGACCACAGATTAATGCTGTTCGAAGTTCTTTGTCATAATGTAATGTCCAGTTTCAGTTTTCTAAGTATGTGTTGGTAATCTTTATTTATTAAACCTGTGCCTTGCCTTAAATAAGTTAGATTTCTTTTTTGCATGTAGATGTGCATGCTTCTTTCAATTCGCGTTTCGCTTTGTTTTTCTCTATGTTTATAATTGTCGCATTATCAAATGCGAATGCGTGTCCGGTTTGCATTGTATGGGAGGCTAATGCTGATCGTAGTGTTTTCTTGGCTATGTACATATGTTTTATGTTGTTATAGTCTGGTTTTGAGTTTTTTTGATATTTATCCTATATATGCTGTAGTGCAGTTTTCACATGGTACTTTGTAGACAAAATTATTGGCTTCTTGTGTGGGTATAGGGTCCTTTAATTGTGTGTAGCATAACTTGAGTTGCGTTATTGGTTTGAATTTAATTTTTATTATATTATTTTTTATTGTGACTTGTTGTGATCATACCGACAAATTACCAGTCGGTTAATTTTTCTAAGAATGCGCCCATTCTACTCGCTTCTGAGGGTAATACGAAGAGGGTTATTTTTATTATTTTATAGCAGCGCAATTACGAAGGGACAGCATAGTTTAACATATCGACCAGCGAGTAAGGATAGTTTGCGGAATACAGCCTACAACTTATCTCGAGACAGGGCATTTAGATGATTAGCAGGACGCCAACATTATGAGATGAGGTAGATGAATGCTTACGCTTAGGAGATTCAGTTTACCTGTGGGCTCGGAAGCGAGTTGATGTTCGTGGAATTTCTTCGTTTTGTTAAATAAAATTAAGTTCTTTAATAGATCAAGTTTGGGGTCAAAGCCAAAAAATTACAACTCCTAGTCTGACCAATCAGGAAAGTATCTTAGAAGAACTAAGATTACTCCGAAGGGAGAATGACTTATTGAAAAGGGAGTGTCAGTTGAGTGTTAAACAACAAATATAAGGTGAAACTAGTGCAAGTGCTAACGGAAACATAAGAGTTGGTGTTGATGAGTTCAGCAAATTGGTGCCCGAGTTCAATCCAACTATATACCCAGAACGAAAGGCAGAAGAGTGGGTAAAAACGATGGATGGCCTTAAAGGAACATATAGTTGTCTGAAGAATCGACTATGTTTTACATTTCACTGAAACTGGAAGGTGCAGCCAGGAACGGGTTTAATAGTAAAACTGGTGCTATAACTTCATGGCAACAATTCAAAAAGGAAATCATTGAAGATTTTCCCAACAGTAAGGATAATTCATCAATTTTATTGCAATTAATCTCCAAAAACAGGAAAGAAGGTGAGTAGATTGAGGACTATTTTTACCAAGTAGTAGGTTTAGGAAAAAAATTAATTTAAATGGTAAGACTATAATAGATTATGTGACCTCTGGTGTACGCGATAAACATTTAAAAAATATGCTTATGGCTTCGAGGTGCCAGACTTTAACCGATTTACTCCAACAAATGAAGCAATATGAAGAAATAGAATAACAAGAATTGCAGCGCAACTTCCTTAAAGAGGACAGACGATTAGAGACGCCTCGAAGATATAGCGGAAGATATCACCCGTTTCAGCAGAAAGACGTGAACATCAGAAATTACCGACCTAATCTTCGCCTCAATGATAACAGATTCAGTCAGAAAACTCTTAAACATTTCTATAGGTGTAATAGTACTAGTCACTTAGCAAATAATCGTATACTGGAACGAGCAGATACACGAACATTTTTTCAGTGTTACCCGACGGAACATTTCGCTCGTGACTGTAATAATTATAAAAGAATGGGACAAGTTAGAATGAGGGGATTTTCCTCAACTGGTAGCGATGAATATCATAAATTGGTGCAGGTCGACGGACAACAAATATTAGCATTTTTTGACCTGGGTTGTGATTGAACTACTCTCAAACATAGTGTCGCTATTTTTTATAATTGGCAGCCTATGCCATGTGAAAATGTACTCAGAGGTTTTGGTGGACAACAAACGCGCTAAATCGGTAAAATAGTAAGACAATAGTGATTTCAAACATTTCCCTACAGACGGAAATTATAACAGTGGGCGATAGAGTACAGGAAACTCCAATGACTATCGGTAAAAACGTATTAGATCGACCAGAAACCAAATTAATTAAGACTTGGAAATCTTGAGATATAGTGAGGGAAACAGTTTAAGAGAATAACTCCCAAATATCGTGACTAGCAAACCAAAAATCAATTCAAGGAATTATCATCCCACCAGAAACAGACAAACAATATCAAGAAAAGCTCCATAATTTGGTGAACGAATTTAAAGATTGTTTCGCGGAAAACCTTAGAGATATCGGAAAGACAAATCTGGTACAAATGCAGATAGAATTAAAAAGCAAGGAAATAATTAACTATCATCCATACAAAGTTCCTTACGGGCTGAGATCGATTTTGGATAAAAATATTAGTGATCTACTCGTATTAGGTATTATTCAAGAATCGGTTTGGGAATATGCGAGCCCAGTGTTACTAGTTCCAAATAAGAATGGTGAATGGCGTATGTCCGTGGTTTTTAGAAAATTAAACTCTATTACTAAACGTGAAACATTTCCTATGCCAAACATCGCAGAAACATTGAATTTGCTCGCAAAGTGTGTTTACATTGTTTGATTTATTGAGTGGTTATTACCAGGTGCCGATCGCGGAAAATAGTTGGAAATTCACTGGCTTCGTGACTCCGAGCGGTCATTATGAATTTAAGCGCGTTCCATTCGGACTTACTAACTCTCCTGCTGTCTTTATGAGATTGATGAAGAAAATTTCGCAGCGGATGAAAGGGAATAAGATTATAAAATATATCGATTATATTTTAATACCTTCTGAGACCGTTGAAGAAAATTTGGAAATTTTGGGAGATTTCTTGCAGCAACTAAGGGAAGCTGGACTGAATTTAAAAAAGGGCCCTTTTCTGAACCGGAAACTACAGTTTTTGGGGCACGAAATTTCCACAGATGGTATCCAGCCTGGGTCTCAAAAGATAGCCGCCGTTGAGAATTTCAAACGTCCAGAAACTACAAAAGAAGTCCGTCACAACTAGCATTACCTCTCAACAAACTTCTAAGAAAAGATTCAAAATTTGAATGGAGCGAAGAAACGGAAAATGCCTTCAGGATTCTTCGTGAAGTACTAGGAAAAACCGTTATTGTTTATTTCTGAAGCAGAAGCAGAGCACGATCTACACACGGATGCTAGCTCTCATGGAATCTCCGGAATCCTGATGCAGAGGTGTTTGGATGACCTTTTAAGGCCAGTCGCGTATTTTAGTCGAGCCACGACTCCAGGTGAAGGAAAATATCATAGTTATGAGTTGGAGGCCTTAGCAGTGGTAGAAAGTCTAGAGCGATTCAAATACTATCTCTTAAATAAGCATTTTAAGATAGTCACCGATTGCAGCTCCCTAAGAATGACACAGGAAAAGAAGATTTAATTCCCCGAAAAGCTCAATGGTGGTTAAAGATAGCCGAATTCAATTTCAATTTCAAAATGGGGCGGCAGATGCGGAACCAGTATCCAACAAAATACTGCTTGTCGGAGCACAGTTAGTGCATTGGGTCATAACTCTTCAATAACAGGACCCCTGGATAGTCGACATAAGCAAAATATTAGACGGTACAATTACACAACACGCAGATCTGCATGGGATTAGGGGCAACTATAAGCTTAAGGATCAACATATATATAAAAAGACAACGAGTGGAGATAAATTCATAGTACCCAAAGGAATTAGATGGAGAGTTATCGAAGCTGCTCATGACGATATGGGACATTGTGGCATCAACAGAACAGAGCGTATGAAAATATGCGAAATACATTTTGGTTTGCAAACGGTGACGAAGTACGTTAATTCCTGCATAGAATGCTTATATAACAAACGTGGCGCAGAAGAGGCGAAGTATTTAGTGCATATTCCAGAAAAAATACCCATACCCTTCCATACTGTTCACACATATCATCTCGGCCCTTTCCCATAAAGCAAAGGTGGGAATTCATATGTTATAGGATTTGTCGACACTTCCAAAAATTTCCAGTTTTTAAACCAGTCCGCACTACCAATACAAGAAGCGTGATCAAAATGCTAGACGAGGTCTCTCAGTATTTCGGAATACCAACACGAATAATAAGTGATCGAGGTACCGCGTTTACCTCGAAGGAGTTTGCGAAATTTTGCGAGGAGAATGACGTAAAGCACATTTTAAATGCTGTTAAAACACCGCGTGCCAATGGTCAAGTAGAGACATACTTTCGGACTCTGAAAACGATGATAGCTTCTATGACACAAGATGAAACCGGGCGAGACTGGGACAAAAATTTAAGTAATATACAGTGGGCCTTTAACAGCGTGAAACACTCTGTCAGCGGAGCTTCCCCACAGCAGTTGTTAATGGGTTTCCAGTCACGAAGTATTCTTAAAAATAAACTTATATTAGCGCTACAAGAGTTGGCGAAAGAAGAAGTAGAGGACAATACCCCGCTTTCAGAACTAGCATAGTTTAGCATGTCGATCGGCGGGTAAGGATAGTTTGCGGAATATAGCCTACACCTTATCTCGAGACACGGCATTTAGATGATTAGCAGGACGCCAAGATTCTTAGATGAGGTAAATGAATGTTTACGCTTTGTTTGAATACGAAGGAGAGTCAAATTACCTGTGGGCTCAGAAGCGAGTTGATGTTTGTGTCAATTCTTCGTTTTGTTAAATAAAATTAAGTTCTTTAATAGACTTAACCTGGCCTTTTTTTAGGGGTAATGGCTGTAAAAAAATCATCAAATCGAGAACAAAGGTGAGAGTAGCAAATATTTTAATTATACTTGATAATATGTCGACTTCTATTTCAATGTAGCTAACTTCTGAAGAACACTAATCAAAGCCCGAAACGTCGAATAAATAATAAAAATTAAAAATGGATTGGAGTTTCCTTAAGAAATTAACCCAAACCTTACATCATACACCCGATCAAAAACAAAACCAGCTGGGAACCTCCAATCACCTGTAAACCATCTAGTTAGAAAAGAAAAAAGTGCTAGAGGGGAAGCTGCTTTAAATCATCATATGATATTAGGAAGGAATGGGGTAAGTCCAAATTTGTGTTCCAATACCATTAATCAAATGCGACCGGCAATAAATGAAGTAAAAAAATTGGTCCATAAAGTCAATCTTGGGAACTTATTGTCTATGATAGCTGTATAATGGGCTGGGCTTGCAGATAGCATAGAAGCAGTTCATATTTCAAACGATAGTACCACCTTATTTTATGCCTCACTATGTTTAAAAGAAACCGCCAGTCTCTGGCTTAATGGAATACAAAATATGCCAAATAACTGGAAAATATTTAAATGTGATTTGCTTGCCACTGTACCTAATATATGAGTCATCAATATATTACCAGCTTATTTTTTGAAATAGAAACAAATAGAATATGTGAAGAGGGTGTAGAGAACTATTGTTACGAGGTTGTTTCGTTGGCATCAAAAGCAAAACTAAATGAACTAACAACGAGGAAGTATATGTTACTTCTGGGCTTATAAATGTTTTAATGGCAGGGAATTGCACTAATTTTAGAGAATTAATTGAGAAAATTAAGGACTACGAGGCGATAAAGGAGCAGGGGGAAAAAACGTAATCTCTTTCCTCAACAAACCCATATGACAAAATTAACTGGGAAATAAATAAAACCGTATAAAGGTTGCCATATTTATATCACAACCGTAGCTCTTCTCCCATTTTCGTACGACGAGATTTGAACAAGGAAGTGAATAACACTAAACTCTGCTATATTCGTCGCAAACCAAATCATTTCGCCCGGGATTGCAAGAACCACAGGAAACATTTTCCGCAAATTTCACGAAACTCGATTAAGATCGAATTTGAACCACACAGAAATATCAGATAGCTGACTGCAGACGAAGTATAAAGTAGTCTGTTTGAGATAGTCTCCGTTGAGCGGGTGGACGTTAGAATTTTTTTACATCTTGGCAGTGATTGAAGATTGGCAGTGATTGAAGTGATAGAAGCTTAAACATAAACAGAGGAATAAATGCCGCGTTACAGATGTACTGAGATCAGAGGCTCTTAGCAGAATCAAATTAATTTATTTCTTCACAGATTCCAATCTTAAATTAATATACTAAGTCACAAAATAAGATCAGAAATTCAAAGAAAAAAGAAAGTACAAATAAAAAAGTATACATTAAAAAACTAAATGAATAAAAACGCAAAATAAATCCAAATAAAAAGGGCAAGATGAAAACTCCAAATAAATGCTTGTTTTTAGTAGTGTCAGCATAAATATGTAAGCGTGTAATGTCGCCGAAAGAGATCTAATTTAATAATAACGATAATCTGTAATCCTTTGACCAGAATTAGCCTCAGAGCTGCAAATATATTCGACTGGTTTCAAAACTACTGCTTGAAGGGTTAAGTTGAAAAGCAAAATTTGTATAATTTGGGCTTCAATATCGAACGGAACTACAGACTAATATCTATCTTACTATGTTCACAATAAGCCAAAGATGGCTGCAGTGCATAGGCTACTTGCCAAGCTTAAATCTAAATCTACTACGATCGATCCTCCTGTGTGGACTGCTCAAAACTAAATACCAAATGCAACTTCAAGCTCAAGTTATTTATTTACGCTAAAAGAATTTTTTTACACTTAACCTTACAATATTTTCTAATCTAGACATATTCTCTGATTATAATTCCTACAGACTTTTCTTTGGCCCTGTGTACAATTAAACTAGCTGAATTTTCTTACTTTCTAAAAACATGAACTTCTGACTAACATATGATTTACTTCTAAACTACAGCTAGTGCTACCTACTTATAATTAACTAAAAGTACTTCGAAAGTCTAATACTTAACTAACTTAACTAACTAACTAACTAACTTAACTAACTTAAGTATTAGCTACATAACTATATATATATATAAATCTCCCGGTTGCCTCTGCTTTCCCATCCTGGTGCTGCTTAAAGCTTCCCTTATTCGAGTCTTATCTTTGGATAGTTCTCGTATATCCTGTCCAGCAGGCTACAATCTCCCTTCCTTCTTCCTTTCCTAGCCATGGTAGCTCTCTCCTTTTTCCCTGAAAAAGTAAAAAATTTCCATGACAGTTTAACATACAAAAAGCCGATAAATATTTGTTAGTGAGTAAGTGGAGAAAATCGGTTAGTTCTTGGACAATTGGATTTGTGTTTGGGGATTTTTGCTACCTGCTTCTTCATTACCTTAACCAAGTAGTCCTCTATCGGAGAAATACCAGCTTTCTCGTACGGGACCTGATTGCGATAATGCCTCTGATAGAGTCCGATAGAGCAATATAATCACTGCCAAGCTTTACGAGAACTATCGTAAATGGGGTATAAAGATCAATGTCAGTAAATCGAGTTTATTCTGCATCAGAACTGTACGTTCACGCAGAGGCGTATGTCAAAACGCAAGAAACATCGAAATCACTATCAATAATGAAGTGATAAAACCCACTAAGAGCCCCAAATACCTAGGTATAAGCTTCAGTGAACGCCTTAAGTTCAACCCCCACGAAAAGGCAGTTGTATGCATGGTCAGTCCTTTTTATGTACAATCAGCTCATTAGGCCCACCTTGTCATATTCGTTTCCTATATGGCATACCCTATCGCCAACATATATGGAGATCCTTGCTAGTTTCGAGAGGAAAACGCTCCGAATCTGCACTGGACTCTTTAATAGCGGGTGCAAAGTGGAGTGCATAGCCTTGAATCCAAATTGCTGATGATGCTCCATCGCCTACTCCACGCAAGTGTCATCTATATGTTGTTTCACTAATCTCTCCAGAAGTTTGCCCAAGTTAGAGATTAGTGAAATTGGTCTGAATTCTGAGATGCTTTTTGGAAGATGTCCTCTTCGGAATTGGTTTTATTTTAAATAAGAAATAAGTACGAAACCGATTGTGTTACTGATGTGTAGCTGGCGCTATAGCGCAAACTGTCAAAACATAACAGGAGGATTCCAATGCGTAGCTGGTACTTTCGCTGTAGCGCACTTTGACATTTGTAATTTCCAAGCTGTTTATTGGAGTGAAACAATATGGAAAATTTTGATACAGAGAAAAACCATCGAAGTAATGAAAAGTCAAGATATATTGTGAGATCTGTGGCAGCCCCTATATTAAAACTTAAAAAGAAAAGCAGAAGTATGAATTAAAATATCAGATTAGTTTTGACAGAGCTAAGCTGCAACATTGTATTCATACTCAGCCACAAGGCTACACTCATTTGAACGAGCGTAGTAATGTTCTAAGTAGAGATAGCTGTTTGCTCTTTTCTCCCTTCATTATTATGACTTAATGTTGACATCATATTGGAAGCTATCTGTCAAGTAAATATTTGGTAATTATAACTAAAAAAATGTTACATTGTTGGTTTCTGGTCTATTTTCAGGTGCAGCTGTGGAAACGACGTGAATAAACAAGCTTGGCCGTATAAAGCAGGTGAAGCTAGGGTATATGGAGTTGTCGGAGGGCAGTCTAATTATTAATGTTAAAACTGAAGCTGAGACTCAAAGCTGATTGAAATACTATAGAGATAGACGACAACACTCTGGATATTCGGATGATAATTGGACGTAACTTTTTAGCCTAAGCGAAAAATCCAAGTGTTAAAGTATAAACTCTAGTCAAATATCAGTTTAGCCCGAGTGTTTATAATAAACACTCTGTCCATTGGTGAATATTTTAAATTAATATTGATAACTTAAAAGCATAAATATAAACATAAGCCTTTGCTGTAAAAAAGTTTAAAGCATAAACAAAAACACAGAAATCAAATCAATTGTTTACGTGCATATTTCATAGATCACGTACATAGCCATTTGCTTACGCGCATATTCATCTTCAATTGTAAACAAGGGACAAGATCAAATTATTTACATAGCAAAATAGTCCCTTGGATGAAATAATAAACAACTATATCGTATTACATGTCATGCAAAAGTGTTATTTGTTAAACATTGGGCCAATCACTGATTGTCAATCTGATGATTGACCAATCAAATAAGGGTTTCAATTTCATAATCAGAAACCCACTAATGAGTGAATCCTTTCTGCTAAAAGCCCTATCACTTTGTTATTGTAGATCCTTCTAACTGCGCGTTAAAGGCATATAAAAATGGGAGCTTTGCCGGGGAGTCAGTCTGGATTCAGAGTCCTAATTTTGATTGCAATCAATAAGAAATATAGATAAACTTGTAAGCCTACGAATACTCTCAAATTATCAAAAATATATTTAACAGTATTTTTCAAGTGTCAACAACAACACAAAATTGAAATTTTTCTTAAGGAAAAGTGAATTTGCATATTGAAAATTCATATAATTTGCATATTTAAACAACTTTGCACGTTTTGCAAGTGTATAAGTTAATTAATATCCAAGAAAATTTAACAAACGAAAAAAACGAAATTTTATTTTTCTACTTCTACACCGTATCAGAATTTTCTTAAGACTCATTTTACAAAGGTGGAAAATTCGTAATTCTACCTATTACTATGTATAATCACATTGCATCAGGTCATTGTCGCAGACGCTTATTCAGCAAATATGTGCAGTCTAAACTTAGGGTAAAGCTATGGGATTTACGTGAGAAACTTTTCTCGTTCACACTGATGGTGTTAACTCATCCCCTCTTAAATTTGAATGTCATCATTCAAACCTTCAGAAAACTGGTCCTTCGTAAAGTTCGGAAATCTGAAGTTTGTCCTATTACAACTTTTCATATGATGAATGGAATGATGGTGCCGATAAGGTATATAGAATTTATGGTCTGATGTCCCTTTAAATCTTTTTGGTCATTTTGAATGTTGAGAAAAGAAAGTTAAGTATGAATCCAAGGATGATGTAATGTCCATAGAAGAAATTTCTTCGCGGATTGTAATAGTTGGATCTGACTCGTGTTTTTTGTGTGTAGTTCTCTCATCACCTCCAATTCCAAGAAACAATTTTTTTTATATAGCAATAACCGTAAGGTTTCCATTAACAAATCATATAACTTGAGTTATATAGACTAGTACTCGAAATCTCTTTGGAACCACTATAAGCCCATTATAGAGCTGCTTAAATGTAGGATTATATAAAGGTTGCCGTGACTTGATTTAGGTAACGTTATATAACTAAAAGTTTTATAAAATGAGTAAACAAAATATTCTGATTACCTTAATATAACTTCTTATATAACCCTTATAAAACCCATGGTGCTCTCGAGTTATTTATTTTGGTCATAGCAGTGGTTACAATAATGTTTCGGTTACCTTTATAAAGTTTGTTTATAATGGTGATGGTAACGTTTCCACAACCTTGGAATTTTCTCAGACTGATTACTGTTAGTGATTGAAATATTCAGGAAATTACTTTTCGTGACCTTTATAAAACAATATAATGCAAATATTTACGCAACCTGTCTTGGCATAGAATTTCGACATTTTTTTGTACTGCATTTTTATAATGTAAGGGTTTAATATTTTTACATCTGAGAATTATAATTTTTCGGCATATTCGTGGCGAAATTCAGCTGCATTTATAATTTTACTGTGAATATCATCACAGATACTTCTTAAAAATACAGATCGCTCCAAAAATAAGCAATATTTAATAATTTTAATTAAATATTTAAAATTTTTAAATTTTCACTTAGGTGATATTAATTCATAAAAGTAACATTACATAATTTAGAAATTGTTTATATACATAAAATTATGTATAATATTTTCTTCATATGAAAATAAAACGGAAGCCATATAACTGCAATTTAAAAAATTGGCTTCACCGACATTTTCGTTTTTATCTGCATTGTACAGATGAAAAAATGGCGCCTTGTACTTAAATGAACAAATTGCCATTACACAACTTCAAGTAGTTTTATATAAACTAAAGGAACTACCATGCCTCGAAATGGTCCTTATATACCCTTTAGTCATGATATGTAACCTTTGGTAATGTCATATATCTTATAGTGACAAAAAACATATACCCATTGGTTATATTGTTTTAAATAAATAAAAACAGTTTTATAATGGCTCTATTCGATTTTAAAAGTAATTTGTTTTTATAACGATCACCGTAGTTACTAAAGGGCCACCAAAAAGTTTTACGATATTTCATAGTGGGTATATGTATTACCGAAAGTTCCCAATTTTTATCAAAGTCACGTAAATTACTGAATGTTGTAGAGTTATATATGTGAGGGTTACCACGGATACTGCAATAAAAATTTATTACAAATAAGTTATATAAAGTGGTGATGAAAACAATTATAAAACTTTCTCATATACCTTCAAGTAATGGCTACTTTAAGTTATATAGACCATTTCCATCACCAACTTAAAAAAAACTTTAGTAACTTACTTCTACGATAACCATTAGTAACCTTAAAAACTTTAATATAACTACGTCACCAATTGGTAGTAATATTATAAAACACTTATATGACCACTCAAATTTTTATATATGTAAACGAGTAACCATCCCAAGTAACATTTCCCTCCTTTTTCAGGTCGAATTTACGTTTGTTCGACGTAAATTAGGGAAGCGACTAATTGTGGTTAAGTTAAGATTACCTAAAATTTACGTCCGATTTACCTAAGTGGAGAATGAGATGACGTCGTATCGACGTAAATATTAGGGAAATTATGGAATATTTCCCGATAGGGCACAGGACTCATTTCCTTGATTTGGTATATTTAACGTAAATTTCCTGTCGAATTTACGTAAATTTTCCTTAATCTTGACCTATTTTCTACCTAGTTTAACTCATATTAACGTGGGTGTTAATGTAGAAGGAATTTCATTTTATAAGAATTGTATGTGTATATTTTTCCTAGTAGGTAATGTAAATATTATGAAGAAGGCACTTAACTCCAACTTGAATGATTATCAGAAGTATTGCTGTGGGCTTATTCAAATTTAATTTTCGCAGCTAATAAACAAGCGTTCAATTTAAAACGAGAAAAATTTTATTCATAAATATGGAAATGATTTTTCGGAAGAACACCAACGCGTTTTTATAATACTGTAAATGCAATATGTAATAATTTTAAAGTTTTTTAAATTATTCTTTGGTTTGCTAAATGGCTTGAAATTAATTTAAATATTCTTCAATCGTTCTGAAATTAAGAAAAATTCATTTATTTTGGTGTTCTCTTTAGGTATGTTTCGCCTCCACCAGTAAGTCCAATGTCAAGCACTGACATAAACTGGTACTCTTGAAACAGAATATAATATATTCTGCTTCTTGAGGGCGTTGATTGTCGCTTGTCTACTAATCCGTGCATTAGGCGTGCCGTGAGATTAAGCTATAATGGCACGTAAAACCATGACAGCTTTCTGCACTTTCGTAGGATTGTTTTTTATTCCATTCTTTGATATGACAAATCCTTGGAATTATATCTCTTGTTTAAAAATTCAAACCTGTCAAGTTGCACTTTCATGTACGCAGCGTCTAAAGTTTCAAAAACTAGCTCAAGCTTTTTGAAATACCCATCTTGATTTCTGGCAAAGATGATAATGTCGTCTATGTATACATAATACCTTGTACCGATATGTTCCCTTAGAATATCGGTGATGGGGCATTATTTAGACCGAAAGGAGGTCGTGCAAATTCATACTTTCCGATATTTACTGAAAACGCTGTCTTTTCTATATCGCATTCGCTTAATGGAATTTGGTGAAATCAAATTTTAATGTCTGTTTTAGTAAACCATTTGTTCTCACCTGGATTTAACAAGGCTTCGCCGATGTCCGGTATCTGTCAAGTTCGGCTGTAGTATTAAGTTTTCTGTAATCAATTACCAATCTAAATTTTTTTTTCGCCAAAAGGATCCACCTTTTTTGGTATTACCCAAACTGGGAAGTTATGAGGGGATCTTGAAGGTCTGATAATGCGGTCGTTTAGCAATTGTTTGATTTGTTTAGTCACTTCTGATCAGAATGCGATGGGATAAGAATATGATTTCGAGTAATTGGGATCATTAGAAGTTGTGCAAATGTTGCCCTTTACGACAGTGGAATAAGTTAATTTTTCATCTGGCTCGGCAAACAATTTGGGTCACTTCTTTATGATATTGTTTAATTCTGTAGTTTGTTCCTCGTTCATATGTGAGATTCGTAGATTTATCTAAGTGACAGATTCGAAAATGCGTTGTTTGAGAGGAGTTTGTATGTTAAGCTCAATGTCCATAAGATTATCATTAGTATGAATGACAGCTTTAAGTTCTTTTAAACTGTCGATTCCATCGAAAACTATAAGCTTAAGAAGTAAAAACAATTTAAACTTTTGAACTGCGGGGCCAAAGAGATTTACAAAAGCACTACCTGCTACTGAGCTTGCAAAAAAAAGAACCTTTTCTTTGCGGATGAAGGAACGGATGTATCGTGGTTGAATGCAATTTTTGTTCGATCAGGAACCTTAGGATTTTCCACTCTTCGCCATATGTTCGAAATGAGGTAGCAAAGAGCTCTTTAATCTAAAAAATAAATATCATTTAATTGTTTTGGGTCTTCGGGATCTGTTTCGGTATAATCATCAAGCGTTTGCTCCTGATTTGCATCTTCATTATCTGTTGTTTATAATTTCATAATTTTCAATTTCGTTTTCGGTTGGTGGATTTTCAAGCTCAGCGCTAAAAATTCCTTGTTATATGTATGGCGGGTATATTTGCTTGAACATGGTTCTTTTTTGCACAAACTTCTAGGTACTCGAAGGATTTTGGTAGTTTGCTTCACGTGAGTGAATTGAATGGTCAACGTCCATTGGCTCTAGCCTCGGTGAAGGTTTTAGGAGGAAATTGACGAGGGTTAACATAAGGGTGTGGATATGACTGCTCAGGAAATTGTCTTTGAAAATAAGGCCATGGGGGTCTTTGTTAATAATTTACCAGTTCGGCATAGAAATTACTTCTGGAGGCTGCAACAGGAATAATCCGATGCGATGGTGATATGTTTCTTCTTGGTGGTATAGATGGGTAGATTTCTTCGGCCATGCCCAAAATTATTAGCGTATTTTGTTCGGAAGTCGACGTTTTCTAATTTGAGACATATGTATAGAGCTTTTGGTAACTCTACACTTAAAAGTCCCTGAAGTTCACCTCTTAAGCAAAGGTGTTAAGGGCTTTCTACCTGTAAAACTGGGTCATAATGCTTAATGAATCTTGACTCATATTCACTAGATAAATGATGACACACATCTTGATAAAATTCGGAAATTGTGGATCTGCCTTGCACTAAAGTGGTCATCCCTAAATCTCGTTTATCTAAATAATCCAGTGTCTCTGTCCATCATGTTCATATTTTGTCGCAGTTTAATAGCGTATTGTATGATACTAAGGCAATGTTAGCATGACCTACTATTTTGCTGCGGATTACACTCAAAATACCTTAACTGCAGTAACTTGATCTGCTATGCCTGCAGTAAAGGGAATTGTGGAAGTTGAGGGATTTGCTCTACATTTGATTGAACTAATTTAAGTGGTTATTGCCTTGACCCATTTTGTATTGATTGAGAGAAAAAAACTGACTATAAAGCAAATATTAACTTTGTTCGGTAAAAAAGGAAAATTTTTCCACTATTCATTCAATAAAATAATAAAAAATCTCCTTTAGGAAAATTCTGCAACGTTAGATAAAAGATAATAAAAAAGTTATTCGCTCTTTGAAAATCTCCCTTTTCCTAGCTTTTTTTGACTTTTTCTCAAATCACTTCAATTTTTTTTGCGTGTTTATTGTAATTAATTTCTAGCTGAATCAACATAATTTAATCTATTTGAAATGCTGTTCACTTTATTCTTATCTTAGTTGGTTTCATATTCACTTTAAAATTGGCAACGTTTTTTTTTTTTTAAATTAAAATATTGTTCACTTTAATTATTTTTATAAAGATTAAAGACCCTTTCTTGACTTACATTAAATTTATCAGATGAAGGACACGCATCTGGATGTGTTTTTTGTCTTGGATAGATTCCGTATAGTACCCGGTGATTACGCCCTTAATTTGTACGGGGCGAACAGCTTGTGGTGTTTCTTCCCTAGGTTCTGGCGGCTATCAACGAATGTATTCGGTATGGTTGATTAATGCGATGACTCCGTTTTTTCCTCAGCAAGAATTGTTAATTACTTCGGTGACACTGGGGCCCCATTTTCTGATTCTGTACTTTGAAAAGATTTTAAAGGATTTTAACCCTTGTAATTGCCACAAGAATGAATGTGTGCGGTGAAAGTAGCGATGATTAGCATCCTTCTTAAGGTGATAATCTCGTTATTAATTATCGTGTTTGTATCATTTGTGTAGGTTTGGTTATTTTACTCAAAAATAACAGCACCTTTTACTAATTTGAATTAAATTAATTAAAAATACTTTTCATGCACAATATCACTTAAAAGCCGTCTCTACCGGACGCCAGTTAATTAATTTCCAAGAAAATTAATTAAAAAAACAAAAAAACAAAAAATAATTTTTATATTTATAAACCGTATGACATTTTCTTAAGATTAATTTTACAAAGGTGAAAAATTCTTAATTTTACCTATTACTATCTAAAATCACATTGTGTCGGGTCATTGTCGCAGACAAACACGTGCAAAGGCTTCTAGGTTTGCGTCAGAATGGTTTTTCGTTGCCACTGATGGTGTTAACTTATGTTACTTCTCCTTGTATTTCGTTGCTGTACTACCAGGAAATGCGTTTCTTGGCAGTTTTTGCATATAAATTAGTTAATGGAGTAGTTTTTAGTTGACAAACTGTAGAGTTGGTTTCATTTAGACGAAATTATGATATTGTTACAGTAGTCCTTTTTTTTCTCCTCCGCGTCCCTTTTTCGAGCAGTCTTCTTTCGTTGCTGTTTCCCTTGACTGATACTTTCGGTACTGCGACCCTATAACATTTTTATATGGCATACAAGTATACGTTTAAATAAAACAAAACATTAGGAACAATACTTAAATTTTTATTCTTCTTTAGGATCCTCCGGTACAGGCTGTCGAGGCGGTTTCGGCGAATCGCACTTAACGTCTACCACGCTGGATGGGTACTCCCGCACGCAGTTATTGGTAGTTCCTTTTCGTTTTTTATGTGCCCTCTTTTTTGCTATCCTTCGACACGCTTGCGTCCTTCTAGGAAAAGTTCTCCGGAATCTTTTAAGTTCTGGCGTGGGCGTCCCTTTTGACGTAACTCAAAACACAATCGGACGGCGAAAAAAAAAAACTTCTGAAAATGCTTGATGTGTTTTTCGTGGTTCTACCACAGGTGTTTTTTTTCCTTTTTGGATGAACTTCACAGCACAATCGGGCGAAAAAAAACTTTTAGAAATGGTTGTTGCGTTTCTTATGGTGCTATGCAATTGGGCCTACAGGCAATTTTCAGGCCACTACGTATGAGCAAAGAATTTATTAAAACATATGTACTGATATCATTTCGTAATGTTGTATACAAGAAGTGGAAGTGACATATATATAAAACTACCAGATTTAAGGAAGAATACAGAACTGTGTCAGTTACCGGCTTTAGAGCAGAAATCAAAATTTCATAAAGAAATTTTGAGACCATACTGTGTGTTTCGATCAGCAGAGCATGGCGATTTCATCAGATGATATATTTGGCCAAGCAGTAACAAATGTTGTTACTAAATAATCAGTAACATCTGCATGCAAATGCTATATGCTAATATTGTTTGTACCGGAGAGTAGAGGCAGCCACAAGGCAGATCTCCTGGAAGAAGCTTGAAGAGCAGGGGTTTCTCTAGTCGTTAGGTGCAACTGGTACTAGCAGGCACCAAGAGCCAAGAGTAGATAGATGCAGCTAATGGTAGCAGACACGAAGTGATATCTCAGAACTCTGTTAAAACTGTGGATGTTTATGAAAGCTTTGCCAGCTTAATTATACAGAAAGATGCTGTGCTAATATAATACTAATTGTAATATGTTGTACATATGCCCTGAATTACTTATATGCACTTATGTGTATAACTTTGCTTGATGTGCTGCAAATAGTTTGACCTACCTCTTACAGTTGATGTAATATCTTAAGTGTGACATATACGAGTATTTGGGTGAATACGTGATCTGGGTCAATTGTTTGAAATTATATTTTCGCCGATTGTGCATTCTTGCATTTTATTTTATTTGTTAATTGGTTTTTATTTTGAATAGTTACATCACACTCGGTACTTTTCTTTTAAAAATTCTCTGCTCTAATGCAGTAGACTTAATATTGCCTGTAGACTCGTATATTAGACGGGCCTCGAAATACTACCCCTCCCCCCACCACCCTCCTCATTCTAATTTAGAATATGTCGTCTTTCCATATGGGAATATACGTATATATGGTAGCAAAGTGCAAACCCTTTAAAACCACAACCAACATGTATTTAGAGAGACTTCTAGAATCCATTTGACCCCAGCAACAGGAATTAATGTTATCTCTTTCTCTGTGCATATATGTAAATTACATACAAATCGGAAGTCCGTAAATCTAAAAATATACTTCCTGAAAATGTACTGGAAGATGTGCCTACCCCTGCACCAAGAAGATTTAACTTTAAAATAAGTCCTGCTCTGAACTGAAAAACTGCAAGCAATTTCTCCGATTACCCTTCAATTATAGCTTAAATATATGTATATGTTATATAGCATTCGCAGATTTATTTAAACCAAGAACAAATAATAATAACCCAAGCACAAATAAGTTTAACTAAGCACAAATAAGTTTAACCCAAGCGCAAATAAGCTTAACGCAAGATAAAATAAATTTAAACCAAGCACAAATAAACTTAACCCAAGAGCAAATAAGTTTAAACCAAGCACAACTAAGCTTAACCCAAGCTCAAATAAGTTTAACCCAAACAAACTAATTGAAAAATTCATCACTGCATTTCTTAGCGATAAGATCTTACTGTTGTTTATTCTGCAATTGTTTGTTCGCGGAGCTTTATCATCGACGAATTTTGCTCTAAAATTGTTCCCAATGTGGTTTATAATGACCAAATGAAATAATAAAATGTTGATTTGGATTGAAATTGAACGCTTTTGTATTAAAATTTCTTGAGAATTTAGGATAAATTTATTTGGTCTTGGGTTCAACTTATTTGCTCTTGGGTTAAACTTATTTGTGCTTGGGTTAAACTTATTTGTTCCTGGGTTAAATTTATTTATGCTTGGGTTAAACTTAGTTGTGCCTGGTTTAAATTTGTTTGCTCTTCGGTTAAATT
Source organism: Dioctria linearis (assembly GCA_963930735.1). Classification (NCBI taxonomy): domain Eukaryota; kingdom Metazoa; phylum Arthropoda; class Insecta; order Diptera; family Asilidae; genus Dioctria; species Dioctria linearis. The sequence goes on from OZ005741.1 coordinate 241,099,535, forward strand.
TATTTGTGCTTAGGTTAAACTTATTTGTGCTTGGGTTAAAGTAATGTGCTCTTGGGTTAAACTTATTTGCTCTTGGGTTAAACTTATTTGCTCTTAATTTAAATAAATCTGCGAATGCTATATATGTACATATATATCAGCATACATCCCGTGGATAAATGCTTCCAATCGACATAATTCCAAAATTCAAATACAGGGATATACCTGCAATAAATATAGGCAATGCAAAACAAAACAGAAATTAAACAAATGGACACACTGGTGTATTCTGTGTGTTGTGCTTGGTGTGCAGAGCACTGAACTCTTTAAAACTTTTCCACTTTGGGTTTTGAAACACAAGGAAACATTTATTAATTTTAATTCTTTACAATTTGTTTATCACTTTGGCTTTAAATTTAAAAGGAAAATTTATTTAGTTTAAATTCCGTTATTCTCATTGTTTGTGTTAAGATATTTATAAATAGTAAAAACTTAGAAACTTCACCTATAAGTTTACGAGCAATCGAAGTTCCCCGATAGACTTTTTAAAGGGCAACCACGGGCTAGCTGCCCAGGTCAGGTCATGATAAATAACAAAAAAAACATTTTTAATGTTTTATTATTTTCTCAAGACACGTTAAAAAAACGTACATGACCAAACGCGAAAAGGTTTATATGAAGTAGCATTGCATGAAAAGATTGTAACCTCTTATGTTGTCGCCTTAAAATTGTTGTTGTTGTCGTCTTAAAATATTAATACCCTGATAGTGGAATGTAAATTCAATTTATGCTTAATTGTATTTTATTATATGAGAGTGAATTTTACAAATGAAATTGAAAGTAGAATAAATTAAATTACTTTTGCTTTCAGGGTTAAATCCCCGATAGATCAATATATTGTTATATCGACCTTTACTATGTTTCCATGCAGAGTTCGGTGAGAATTGGATCCGAATTAGCGCTCATGGAAACGAGAATTGAGTTGAGTTTCGTTCAATCCATATTAACTCCACGAAACCAGTCGGGTTGAGTTGGGTTTTGTGTAACTATTAGTTAGAGTAGTGCGGATGGGTCGCTTATTCAATACAATAAATCCAGAAACTTTGTATGAAACATATTATATGTCAACTCAATTCAAGCCGTTCATGGAAACAGCATCGCGTTAACTCAGCCAGCAAAACTTAACGCTAACTCAATCCCAACTCAATTCTGGCTCATGGAAACATAGTACTTATGTCTGGTGAGGGGGGTGGGGGCGCTGAAAACTGAACAAAATTTGAAGACACTCGCCACCATTCCCAAATGTCAAATGCACAAAATTTATCACTTAAAAGATACGAGTCGAACAAATAAGCAAGTGGCTACCACTCGCAAAGAAAAAAGTTGCTCAACGGTCTTTGCAACTCCCGAAAGTCACAGGAGATGTTAGAAAATTCATTTTGTTTTGGTTTGCAAATGGTGGAAGTGCAAAACTTCCCAATCATCCATGTTAGTTAGTAAAACTGTGGGAAAGGTATTTTATTCAAATTAACGAATCATCATAAATTGTATTTTAGTAAAATACTGTAATTAAAAATTTACCTTTATTTAAAATAGCAGTCACAGAACAGATGCAATACTTTCCAATGTACAAATATAACTTCGCTAAAAAACTGCGACTTCTTGTGTTTTTGTATTATTAAGCCTAGCTCAGGAGACATCCTATGAATTATGATGCAAAGTATAGCATGGCAAGAAAGTGATAAAGAAAGGAATTAGGGAACCTGAGGCGAGTGGTGAAGGTGCCGATGTATGTCGCCCTTATACTTTCGTAGATTGCATGCCGGAGGAAAGACAGAAGATGGTAGACTGTTCCACGTTCATACAGTTCTGGATAAAAAATCATCACGGAATTTTACTCTACGCCCGAAAGTATTTTGAAGGGCAAAAGTATGTGCGCGGCTTGCAGTACGAGTATTACATGCAGGAATCAGGGATCAGACTAGATATTTCATCAGATCATTGACCATGCATGTAGAAATATAGGAGCGAAACGCAACCAACATTGCGGGGCGGTGCTCGAGTGAGTCCATATGACAAAATTTTGCCACATAGCCAATGAGCTGAAGGACTTGTAGAGGAACGCTAGAATCGATGGGCTGAAATATTTCTTACACCTTTGCAGAAATCCAAGATAATCCGATGCTTATTTGGCAACAGAGAAGTTGTGATCTGTTAAGCTTAACTTACTGCAAATATTAATGTCGAGAATGAATAAAGACGGTGTATCTTCAATAATTGCTCCGTCAAAAGAAAGGGGAGTGGAAAAAATTATGATCATGTTTTAAAAAAATGGGATATCTTTGGAGCTTAGATGTATTCGCTTTGCTCCAAGCGAGAATATTATCAAGGTGGTTATTCAATAACTTTATCATGCAATCTGGTTTGACATATGTGGAATTTCCTTTTTAGTCCGCAAGAGTGTCAAAGGAGTACGCGAAATCAAGGGCATTGTCACCGGCAAAACAATGGATGGGATTGAAAGTAAGGGAAAGCAGATCATTAAAAACAATTGAGAAGAGAGGCATTTATTGGCTGAGATTCACATGTAACGCCATCTAATATAATTCGTATTAACCGACCAGATATAACACTTTACATCCATAATAGAAGCGGACGAGAGAGAGACCAAGTGCCTTAAGTTTGGCTAAAAGGGCTAAATGCCAGACACTATCAAGGGCCTTTGAAATATCTAGGGCAACGATTTTGGACTCACCAAAATTGTGAAAACTACGGCTTCAACGTTCCATAAGAAATGTCAAAAAAGAAAAGCCCTATTGCCGATCGTTGAGGGTTTGAGTAGTTTCTAGATACGTCATTAATGTGGAGTTGATGATAGATTCAAGAACCTTTGGAAGAATTGAAGTAATTGCAATTAGTCGATAATTTGAGAGATTGCCACCCTTTCCTTTCTTGGGAATAGGCTGAACGTCAGCTAGATTCCAAGCAATTGGAAAGTTTCCTGTCGAATAAGGCAAGTGGAATAGTTTTCACAGAGCTTTAGCCAAGAATGAGGCACAGGTTTTATTTAGCGGGGGTTTGATACTATCAGGATGTGCAGCAATTTTTCCTGATGGTTTTGACCAGAAACCTTTGCTGCCTTTGCGTTTTGCCAAGATTCTACCGTTCTGGTCAAAGCGAATTTTTTCTCTTTGGATAGTGTTTCAGTTCTGGACATGGATGCAATTGACAGGTGCGAAAAGCAGACTATTTGCCTTTTATTGCTTGGTTGCACTTATCGTTAAACCTAGAGCAATTTTGCTGTTGATAAGATATGCTGTATAAATACGGAATTCATTCACGCATTCCAAGACTTAGAATTGTACTAAATTCAAATGTACATTCATCAACATCCTTTGAAGCAAAATAGACCGACCGACCAAATTCTCTAGGATACTCATTAATATTTTTCCAATCTGCAGATTTATTTTGTCTCTATTTAACGTTCGGGCTAAGCATTCTACAAAAACTATTGCATTTTACGAAATAATAAAAAAAAAATTATTTAAAAATTAATTTCTTGCTTTAAATGTAATAACACTCACTAAAACAATGCAAAATGACTAGTTCGCCATTGTGTAGTTTCGCTGAATTTCTCCAATTACGGTTTATAATTTTTTCTTTAAATGTTTGTTTTACTATGTCGCGCCGATAATAGCCGTCTTTACATCGAAGGCTTATCAAAGTCCTTTGGTAGCTGTTTCCAATTAACAGACCTTCCATCGCGCTTACATGAATAGGCTCTGTACCGCTTCAAACACTCCGAGCAAAATGACGCCTATGTACAAGTATCCGCGCTTCTAGGTTTCAACAACCACGACATAAATTGGATTGGACCGAAGGTCAAGGTGTAGCTAGGGCAAGCGTTCCTAAATGTATCATATTTAAGGCTTCCAGAAATTGCTACGTTTTGTACAAAAGGTGCATTAGAATAGATGTGAATCATTGTGTTAGGAAAAATTGAGGAGATCTACTGCATTTTTTTTCAGTGGTCTTCAGGGGGAGGCGCGCGCCCTCCGGCCCGTCTAGCTGAATCCGGCCTTGATTGGGCATCTGAGTGACAGCATCCCTCCCTCTGGGAAAAAAGAAAGTTTTAAACCTTTGAGAAAAAAACTTTCTCTCTCCAGGATTTAAAATTTAAATGAAATTGTATGTCCTCACTTGCATAGGTAAACTATAAATGTGTACCTATTTACATATTTCGCAAAAAGGGGGAGGTATATAAACTTTTCCTATTTATTCTTATGTACCTAAAGTTATTCAGTTTTTTATTACCCTATTTCATTTATATATCTAGTGGAAAATTGACATTATTGATTTTATATAGGTATATTATACAAATCGAAAAAAAAACAATGTGAAAATTTGCGAATACTATTTTAGCTGATTTAAACCAGTCAGATATTGAGCTTATGAGCAACATAAACTTAAATGATTCGGAGTCTGGAGTACATGACCACAAATAAGTAAATATACAGTTAACGAATCGAATAGGAAAATTGAAAACAAAACACATGTTGCGAGTCAATTAAAAGAATTTGCAACGATTCGTTTATAAAATCGACGATGTCTCGGCCTTATGTAGGAAGGGCTCAATTCTTTCTTAGAAATTTACTGGAAATTTGTTCCTTTGAAGTTTTATACATTATTGGAGGTTCACAACGACAGAAGAAGTGAATGCTTATTGGCAATTGGAGGACGACAAAGGCACAAATAAAAGTAGTGTATCTGAAAATAACTCCCATGTATTGCCCGGCCACCAAAGTGCATAAAAATTCTACCGAAACATTTTCAATCAATTTCTAAATAAAAACCAATTTCTTGCATATTTACGCGTCTGCGCTCATAAAAATTGCTGTCTGCCACCAAAAATACATATAAAGTCTAAGAAAATATTTCCAGTAAATTTCTAAAAAAAACTTTCCAGTAAATTTCTAACACAAAATTGAGGGATTTTATATTGGACCGAGGCATTGCATTCCTCCGGTAAACTGGGTGTGTGCCTGAGAACATTAGAAACATTTGCTACAATTTTCGTCGTAGATAACTAACTTGGTTACCAGAAATGTTGATATGGTTTTCATTTTTCTGATATGCGTTCCTCATTTGTATATTTACGTGTGATATGTGATATGACCTAATAAACGAATCGTTTATCAAATTGACTTCAATCAACAGATTCTACCTGAAAATGAAACCGAAATCATTACTTCAAAAAATTTGCCGTTAAATCAACCAACTTATTTCAAATCCGATTGTGATATTGAAAATGTCAAGTATACCTACTTCTGGAATTAGAAGAATTTCTCGTAGAAGACTCTCTGAAGCGACATCAAACTGCTCCACTCCTTCGCCAAAACAAAGTATTTATTAACGTACAATCATCTTAGAAAATTTTAAGCAGACTTAGAAATATAACAAATAAGTAACCAAGAAAGTTCGTTCATATAGTACAGAGAGTGAGCTGAGCCTGATTTTCTGTGGTGGATCTTAAATTGCTCTTCACTCGTTTTGGTGCTGAAAACGACCATTCTGTCAACAATTTGGAGAAATGTCCACAATGGCATTTTCCACACCAAGCTATTAGCTTTACTCAAGTTCTCGTAAGCAGAATCATGTTTTTGTAGTTCTGCAATCAACTGGCCAATAATGATGTTGAAAATTTCTGAATCCGTCTGCCTGTTTGCCTAGGCAGATGTTTTCTGTAAATTTCTAAAAAAAAACAACATTAATTCTTATCTACGCGTCTACGCTCATAAACATTATTAGCGGCCCAAGCATCCGTTGTCGGTCTACAATAATGTATAAAAATTCTAAAGAAAAACTTTCCTGAAAAATTTCCAAGAAAAATCAAGGTTTTCTTAACATCAGGTCGAGGAATCGACTATTTTATATTCGAATGATGCGTTACAGATTTTTGTTCTACTGTTTCGTAAGGCAATAATATTTTGTATCATCAAATGAGCTTACAAAAGTAACAAGCATTAATACATATCTAGCATAGTAAAATTTGGTAGTATTGCATTTACTCCATTCCATGGGTTCCGTGCCTTGATATGTTGCCTGGTGTTGCAGTGGGCCCTAAAATCATTACAGAAGTTAGAAGCTCTGCAAGAAAAGCATTTACGATTTCATCCAAACTTTATTGGGCATTTACTTATTGGATCTCAAAGCAAATTTAATCATGTCATCTCTTTAGCTGTTCTTATATAATTCGTAATAGTTTTCCCTTGCTTCAGACGCATGTATCCAGTGGCTTATGGCTTGTGGCCGGAATTATTTTTAGCCTTAGTAGCCGAAAATAAATATTTCTTATGTGTTTCAACACTAAGCAATTAATAAATACAGAGCTCAAATTGAAGAGTAAAATGTTCTAAAAATGTTTCTTCTTTTTCTGTTTATACTTGGTCCCAAAGCGTTCATTCTCATTCATGAATACTTTATTTTTTATTAGTTATTATTATTATTTTTATATATTTATTAGTTGCTTAGTGGTTTCGATTAACAGTACAAGGCGATCTCTTCAGAACAGAAAAGAAACCCTGAAACTGCCTGCCCCTGCTATTTACACTACACTACTAAAAGTAAAATACCTCCACTTTTCAATTGTAAAATTTTTATTTTTATTAGATTTTGCCAACACTAATTTACAAAGTTATTATGCAGCTGCGTACTCTTCTCATATTTTTAGCATATTATGCTATTTATTAAAGTTAAATTAAAATTTATATAAATAGAAAAATAAATGTTTTTTAATATTAAAAGTGGTTAAAATCGTTTTAAAATATAATCTTTATATCTTCATACTTTTCGAACATACATTCATTTCTACAATATATTAATATTAATAAAATAGATGACAGCCTCTGCCTAGTTTCCTTTCTCCTATCTGTTATAAGTTTCCAAGATCACGAATTTGCTGCAAATAAAATTGAGAAACAGGTCAGGTATCATGTTCACGATTAAAGTAAAGGTTATTCATTTAATTATCTACGCTTATTCTATATAAAAATATATAGAAATAATGTATAGTTTCATGACGACTAATAAATACCCCCGTGGGGATATAAAATATTTTTTTTATAAAATTACTTGTAAATAATATTAGCCATATTCGCAATACAAATATTTGTTTTCGTTCTACATATTAATTTTACAATAGTTTATGAATATTATGCGATGCGTTTTGCCTTAATTAGACATCCTCTGCGGCGTTTCTTTTCTCGTTCAGGAACTGTTTCAATCCATGGGGCCGAGCGAATGGTTCTGAATGGACCTGCGTTTTTCCCGGATTCAAGCAGAACGATTTTTATTTGCATTCGTAAATGTGTTGTTCACAGTTTGGCCGAGGTATAGCTCTCTTGATAGAAAATGACTTTGTTTTCGATTTTTTTTTTTTAGTATCAGAACCAGCTTAACACAAGCTCGCTGTCATGACACGTTTAATAGATAAACACCCTTGTTACAGTTGTCGACTGACCAAAGTGACAAGCTTAGCAGTCACTCTCACTTCACTTCACTTTTCGTATTGTCGTTGTCGAACGGTCTGAAGTGACATTTTTCTTCGAAGCCTTTTTATAGTTGTCACTTAAAGTGACAGATCCCATCAGGGCATGCATCAGGGTATGAATTACATTTGTAGACAAAAGTGAGCTTTGTCTTATTTCGTGGTATTGTTGTTATTTTTGAAAGTGTTTAAAAGAAACAAAATTATAAACGCGATGTATTTCAGCCCTTTAAGTATAACAGGATGCTTCATAAAATCTATCATGACTTCAAATTGTTTTTTTGTTGTAATTTTTATACTAAAATGTGAAATACATGTAAGTAGTCGATTTGCATTTCAGGGACATTTCATAAAAATGTGTAGAGATGAAAGAAAACGGCTGTTGAGGGTTAGATTTAGGCAGCGACGGTGAGGCGACAGACCGCAATAAACTCGGGACCAATTATCGTGTAAAGAAACATTTTCGGAAGAAAGCCACAATAAATGAGAAAAAGGTGCATACCCCGAAATAACACAGACGAGTGCAATAATAATTGCGGCGCCATAACGGAGGGATTTCGCTTAGATAGGTATAAGAAAATTTAGAAAATAAATCTATTCAGTGGCTTATTAATCCTCGGATCCTGGTCCGTACTCGATCCCGCAAGATACATAGCGTCGACTTATGCTGCTTTGTTGAGTAGTCCCGGTCTGTACTCGAGCACTACTATTGCTGATAGATTCTGGTCCGTACTCGATCTCATGGGACTCATGCCGCTGTTGCCTAAGGAACCTGGTCCGTACTCGTTCTTGTAAAAGACCTGTCTTATTTGTACAATAACGTTGAACTATGCCGTTATTGTGAATGCATGGTGGACCAATCGTACAGGTCCGTTCGACTTTTGATCCAAGACCGAATGAAGTAGTTTGAATGAGTATTGTAGGTAAGCCCTCTGAGTATCGTTGTACTCAATCTCATTCTTTCTCTTGCAGGCCAGCCATTCTAGTTCAGACGATAGTGCAACGGACAAATGTAAATCGTATATAAACCATAAAAGCATAGACAAAAGAAAGGACCAAGTGCAGAAAAATAAATAAATAAAATATATCGAATTTAAGACGATTAGAATTGTGTTTGTTTTTTTTTACCTATTTATTAAAAATTGCAAAAAAATAATAATTTAATTTATAAAAAACTATTGAATTTTATGGTTTAATGAACAACTTAGAAAGCCATTCTAAAAATTATCGTTTTCCGCTTGTATTTTCCTTTTCCTTACACACATCTAACATCTGTCACTTACACAAACGAAGTGAGTGAAATTGTCACTTAATTATCAGTTACATCGGCATTTGTCTACATAATACGACAACAGTAATACGTCCATAGTCGTATGTTGTCAAAAAATGTCACTTTAAACAACAACCATAAGATCATTTTGGTGTCGGACCGCCATTTCTCGCTTGAAGTGACAACGATAATAATGGTGAAATGGTCAAGAATACATGCTTTTCATCATTTAGTCGGTGTTAGTATTTATGTATGTTAAAATAAACATAAACCAAACACCGAATGAAATTACATGCAATGCACAAAAACCTTAAATAAAAAAGATTAAATATGATATAGACGTTTTTTGAAAACATGCTTAGAAACGTCAACAACAAAATACTCGGCCATATTATTAACAGTAATACACACGCGATCAATGGATTCGTACATGCCAAAGTTAGACCTTGAGGAGTTAACATGCAACTGAGGTAGCCTCTCAAATTGTACCTACTCTCACGCAAAGACAATTTGTCAACTAGTAACCTAGAGTCAATATTCGCGTTTAAGAGTTGATGCACAAAAGTTACATCGGCAACCATAGGACGTTTCTAAAACGAGTGCAAATTTAAAAGTTTCAAGCGATCCTCATAGGGTCGAAGAATTAATGAATTATTCAAGGGTAGGTGCCTGAGAGCAAATCGTAGGAAGTTCCGTTGAACATACTCGATACGGTCGATGTGTGTACCGTAAAATGGAGACCAGACCTGGCTAGCGTATTCAAGAAGTGGTTTCACGAAGCAAATGTACAAATGCAATGTTATCTTAGGATCCAAAAACTCTCGGGACCAACGCTTTATAAAGCCCAGCATAGAGCTACTCTTTGATACCATGTAGTTTATGTGGGATATAAAATTCAATCTATGGTCAGATTTGATACCCAAGTTGCAAACAGCAGCCACGCGGTGAATCGAGTAATTCAAGAACACATATTCGTAAGAAATTGGTTTCTGATTCCTGTGGAAAGTCATAACCTCACATTTGTCTATATTGAGTATCAAGTTATTGCTTTTACACCAATCGTAAAATCTGTGAAGGTCACTCTTTACTTGCTCACAATCGTTAAAAGATTTAACCTTGGGGGAAAAGTTTAATGTCGTCAGCATAAATCAAGGGTTTGCAGTGCCTCACAATAGAGACAATATCGTCAATAGATAGAATAAAGAGCAACGGTCCTAAATTACTTCCTTGAGGTACGCCAGACACAGCCTTCAGGACTCTTGAAATGGAATGTCGAAATAAGATTTGATATGTTCTGTTATCTAGATAAGGCTCCCTCCATTTAAGAACTGCTAGAGAAAACCCATACTTTATCATTAAAATCACGGAGTGAGATTACTTGTCAAACACTTTACTAAAGTCTGTATAAATACAAGCTGTCTGGTAGCCTTTTACAAATTCGCCAATAGTATCCGAGACAAATACCAGCAAGTTAGTGGTTGTAGACCTGCCCGAAATAAACCAATGTTTGTTTGAAGAGAGTAAATTCTTACAGGAGGTAGATAAGTTGATGAGGTTATTCAAGATAATTTTGCAAGAGGCCTATAGTTAGAAATTTCAGTTTTACTACCTTTTTTGTGGAAAGGTATGATAAAGGAATTTGTCCATAGCTGGGGAAACAACCACTATCGAGCGACTTTTGGAAAACAATTCTCAACGGAGCTAGCGGGGCAAGGCAGCAAGACTTAAAAAAGGCTGGAGGGATCCCATCCGGACCCGTTGTGACGTCATTTGGAAGCCCATTAATATGATCAAGTATATCCTGATGTATAATTGTAGGGACAGTGAATGAAACGTTATGGGAGTCGTTCATATGACTAAAGTTGCTATTACGAGGTTGGAAATTTGACGAGAAAAATGCATTTTCAAAAAACTTAAAAAAGTTACGTGGGTCACTGAATAATTTCGCAGCATGCAAAGTATGTACAGGGTGGGCCAAAAGTCACCATGGGGGCCAAAAGTCACCATGGGGTTTAAAAATTTAATAACATTTTCGTTTATATATTTTTTTTATTTTTTTTTTTAGATTATATAAATAACATCTGGAGAATAAATAATGGAGAGATTCACAACTGAACATAGAACCAGAATAATAGAATTTTATCACTTAAATCAGCGATCAATTATTTTAACGCAAAGAGCATTTTTAAACCCCATGGTGACTTTTGGCCCACCCTGTATTATTCTGGTTTTTTGTTCCGTATGTGAATCTCTCCATTATTTATTCTCCAGATGTTATTTATATAATCTAAAAAAAAAAATAAAAAAAATATATAAGCGAAAAAGTTATTAAATTTTTAAGCCCCATGGTGACTTTTGGCCCACCCTGTATAAGTAATATTTTAATAGAGACAACTTGAGAGCGATATATTCCATGTCGAGAGTGTTTAAGAAATTGGGAAGTTCAATTTGACTACAATTAATGTGGTTTTTACAAGCGAGGAGCACGCCACCGCCACGAGCTTCAGAATCAGTATGTCTATCTCTTCTAAAAATTTGATAAGAGTTGTCAAGGATTTCAGGATTGCAAAAGTTTCAGTGAAAGTAACTATATCAAAATAATTTGCAACAGATGATTTGAAGATTTGTGCAGTTATTGTCCAAATCCCCCTTACGTGTTGATGGTAAAAGGAGAGCGATTTGAGTGTTTTGAGATATCGCTACTTATTTTAACTGTATTACTAATTTAGCGCCCAGAAGGTACGAATAGTTTAGTAAAACCGCCTGAGGGCCAAAATGTGGGATCCAATAACCTGTCCTGCACATCCGCTGAGACAGTTAAAACAAAGAATGTAACCGATTTAGAGCATTTACTAATTTTTCGACAAGAAATAACATTTCATTGCGATATTTTTAGACTTAAGATGCTTGAAGATGTCTTCACACGACGTTTCTAGAGAGAAACCAATACACCAATACCATTTTCTAAAAAGGCCACAGATGCAGTATCATTCGTTACTGTAGAAGCAGATGTGATGTTAACTGGATCACAGTTTACTGTAGATTGAACAGAGTTTTGATTTGAGCGAATCGCATTATTGTGATTATGGTGGCATCTGCGACGGTCTCTCTGGTTTGTAGCTGATTTACTACTATGAGTATCAGATACAGGAGAGTTATAGTTAGAGTCTACTCCCTGCTCCACGGTATGTAATGGCTGAGAGTCAGAGTCAGACGATTGCTTATCCCCTGAAGCCAATTTCCTGACATCAGTTGCCATGCAGCTGATTAACCTTGAGTTCTCTAAAACCATAGATGACCAAGACTCGATATCGCCTTCAACTCGCCTTAAGCTACGCCGAACGTCATCGATAACTGGAATGAGAAGCGTATTGTTTGAATTCTGATGGACAGACGGAGAGTCATCTTTGGAAAACAGTGCATGAATATCAACTAGAGAGTCAGGCAAATTTTGATCGGTTATGTGATCTTTCGAGAAATTTATCTGAATTCATGCTTAGTACATCAACAGGATTAAGCAGCTTGTCAATTTTACCATTGAAGGTATTAAGGTCTTCAGAAAATACTTGAAGACCAGTCCAGTTCATAGATAGGATACTAAATTTATCCGCAATGAGAGACTGAACAGAAGAGAGAGAGTCAAGACGTACGGTAAAACTTTTTTAAAACCTTAAGGTGTGGCAGGGCTTTATATCCGAGCATTCGCTGGAAGTAGTATGTTCAGGAGTAGTTGCTCTGGAGCGCCGTTTCAAGCAAGAAGCGTGAAAAGATTTACCACATATACCATCACATGCAATCATATCTTCTGGTTTTTTAGAAGAGCACACTTTACAAATCGCCATGTTAAGTGACCCCGATTGAATAAAATTTTCTAATACAAAATCAAAGTAAAAATGAAAACTTACAATATTAAGCTGCAGTGTAACAGGCCGTTGAAAGGTTTCTGCCCCGGAAGGGAATAAACAATGCATACGGCAGGTATTGCTTAGTTGTCTCCGCTAAGTCATGAAATTGAACAACGAACAGACAGAGGGCGGAAATTTAGTTGCGAAACAATAATAAATAAAGAATAAAAAATATAACTAATAAAAAATTATCTTTAAAAAGAAGTACCAGCGATAAAGAAGAAGATCACAATTGCAGATAAACAATGAACATAAATCATATAAGCAGGCAATGAGCCTCAACCGGAAAACAAAAATATCGGCACAGCTGTAATTACTTGTTTGTGTTAAAAGCCAAGTCGGGAGCAAAACAAGTAGATCAGAAACAGCACTGCGGCACCGAAAAGCCCAAATTATAAAATCACACTAGAACACCAAATAAATAAACAATCAAATCACTAAATTAACAAAAAACATAAAAACACTAGCATGAAAACAGAGACAAGTCGCAAACAATACACCTTACTAAGGAATAAGGTTAGTCTTAAGACTCGCGAAGCCAAGCGAGCTTATCTTAAACAGAATTTCGATCTAAAGGCTTCTTCGAAAGTGCTTAGGAGTAAAATGCGAAATGCCTCCGTACATGGAAAAAAGGCACGTAACTGCAACCTAAGTTCGAGCGAGCTAAATAAATATGTAGCAATAGGAAGAGGATGTATTGGGGCAAAATAATTCCTCCACCTTCCTTCCCCTATCTGGTGGGGTTCCACAGGGTTCCATTCTAGGCCCTTTACTGTTCAGCATTTACATCAATGATTTGACCGAGTGTATTCGCGACGTCAGCATTCACATATATGCCGATGACGTGCAAATTATAGGTTTGATCGAGGATTGCAATGACTTGCAAAGTATTTTGATCTGGTTCTTGGAAAACAAGCTTAAGTTGAATCCGAGTAAATCGCAGTGCATTGCTATTCATTGCGGATCTATTGTCTATTTAATTGGGCGGTTGTCCCTTGCCTCATGTGGATCGAGTTCAAAATCTTGGCATGATTTTAAATTCTAGCATGAGATGTTGTGACCTCATCAACTTTAACATAACAAAAATATATAGCAGTCTCTGCCATCTTTGGCTGTCTGCTAGTTTACTATGTCCTAAGCTCAGTTATCACCTAGTTAGGTCTTTCATTCTGCAACATTTCAGTAATGCCTCTCTTGTCTTTCCAAGCTCGACACTGTCAACGAAATTGAATGTCGCTTTCAACGACTGTACTAGATTTATCTTTGGATTACGGAGGTTCGATCATATATCCCATTTCACCCTGCTGGGCTGCTCGCTTGATGTATATTTGAAGCAGAGAGCTTTAGTGTACCTATTTAACTCGCCTCGTTCTTCCCAACCGGTCTATTTGAGTGCCCTCTTTCAACCATTAAACTCCAGTTGGGGGCTAAAACTGCTTATTCCACGGTTCCAAATTTCCATATTCGACGGATCTGTCATTGTGCAACTAACTCGAATTTGGAACTCGCTACCTCTTCATATCCAGACAGCGTACTCGCTTGGCAACTTCAAACGACTCCTGAAGTCCTTTCTTAGCATAGTTGACAATAGCTCTCGGTGATCTGTACGAGCAGCTTTTTTCTTTTTCTGCTTTTCTTTCGTGATCTATCATTTTAATAAATATATATCTTCGATATTTTAATTTGCTATATTAGCTTAATTCAACTTTGGTTCAGATTTATTTAGCTCTCTTGCCATTTTGTTTAGATACTTGAAAAAATAATGTCAATCTCGCAGTATTAGTTCCCAGGAAATAAATGAATTGAATTGAATTGAATTATGCTGACGATGACGAGCTCAGAGCGACAGCTGAATGTATTTTAATTGAAATAAATGGCAATATTAAATTTATTCTAGAAAATGGCGGCTCAAAACTAATTTTCTAAATATCACGATAACAATAATAAGCTTCTATTTGATACAAGCAAGTATAAATTCGTATAAGTTGTTGGGAAAACTAAAGCAATATGGCCTAGGCGAGACATTTAAACTTTCTAAGTGGGACTGATTAAAGGTTTGCAAATTAAGATTTACTGCAACATATTTATTTAGCTCACTCGAACTTAGGTTGCAGTTACGTGCTTTTTTTCCATGTACGGAGACATTTCGCATATTACTCCAAAGCAGAGAAGACCTTAGATCGAATTCCTGTTTAAGATAAGCTCGTTTGCCTTCGCGAGTCTTAAGATTAACCTTATTCCTTAGTAAGGTGTATTGCTTGCGACTTTTAGCACTCTTAAGTCTTCGATGACTGAAATGCAGATATTCAAGTCCTGCTATCATAGATTCAATTTCACTTCTTAACCAGGAAAAGAAATCTGGTTTAGATACCTTCGATCGAAGAAGAACACACTTGTTATAAATATATTCAATAGATTTATTGAGGAACGATACCTATGCTGTTCTATGTCAACAATATTATAAATGTGATTCCAGGGAAATGTTTCACATTCTACACACATCGAAGGTAAGTCAAGGTTCTTAAAATCTCTGAATTGAAAAGTGGACGGACTACAACTAACAGTTATATCGCAGGTGATGAAAATAATGTCATGAGCCAGTACACTAAGGCTCAGCTGATTGAAAAAAAGCGCTAGAGAAACGTCTAAGACGAATAATAAATCTAATGTGGAAGGATTCGCGCAATAATAATATGTAGGGTAATTATTAACAACTGTTAAATGAGAGGTAAGCATGTCGGATAAAAATATGTCTGTGTCCAGGCTCCGCTTGAGTATATTGACATTAAAATCTCCGCCGACGATTATGTTAGTGCACCGTTGACTTTTTTGAGAAATAGTATTGATAAACTCAGAGCAAACATTAGTAATAAATTGACCGGGAGGAGCATAGACTGCTAATAAAATGCACTTATCAGCTACCGTATCGACTTCAATACATACGAACTGAATTAAATTGTATGTCGATCTAGAAACCACTCTTGTCTTAAGGTCGTGTTGGGCTTATATCGCTACACGACTCTCAGTTCTTCCGCCACGATCACTATGAACAATTTCATAATTGGGAAGTGAAACCAGAGAACTCGGGATATAATGATGCAGCCACGTTTCACTTACGAGGATTGCATGTAGCTTAGGACATTGTAAGGTGTTCTTTAATTCATCTAGCTTAGCACGTACACTTCGTGCGTTAAGATAACAGATATTTGAACCTTGGAATTTGTTGCAAACACATTCAACATAGTTCTTACACTGGTCGATGAGGTAGTACTTGCAAACATTAAGGAACCAACAATTTCATGACAGGCACCCGCATGGCAACGGATATCACGCAAGGCAGTTCATAAGGTAGGATGAATCTTGCAAACGACAAATGACAGCAGTACCCTATAAGAAATATAGTAATATTACTTATCATTAACCTCAAATAAACTAAACTTATTGTAACAATTAAAAAGAACGTAGTGACGTATATGACTAAAATAATTGCTATAAAAGAAACAAAAAAAGAACCAATTGAACTAAAATTGTTCAAAACACATTAGGAGACTACATATGTACGAAGGGAAAAAAAGAAAATGTTGAACGATGTCAACATAAAATCACAGACAAGAAATACCCAGCTATCGACGGTAGTACTAAGAAAATGATGTATAGAAGAGCTCATAGAAAACCTCAATAACTCACTGATCTCGGCTAAATATGTATATCATGGGTACGAACCAAAAATGTTTCTCAATATAGGCAAAAATTTCTTTCTTTCTTATAATTTAAATCGACCATATTTCTTCAGAATTAATGTGGTTTATTGGTGGCTGTAGATGGCCCGAACAAATTCTATTATCTACCGTCTTGAGTAATGAGTTTTTGTGCAGGAAGGGGGGGGGGGGGGGGTGTTAATACAATAATGTTTTCAATATCTTGCATTCTCTACAAACAACAAACGATGTGCTCTTACACTTAGTTTGAAATTTGAATCCCGTCCCGCTATTTATTGTCATATTTCACGGCAGGGAAGCCGAAACCGCTGAAAGTTCTTGCAATTATTCGTTCTTTGAATGTCATTCTTTGCATTTCGCGAATTGAATTTATTGGAGTAAGTTGAACATTCACTGTGCACTCGCCTCTTATCGTCGATTTGCATTAAGTTTCCTACAATTTTTCCTACTGGTATGCCGTTCATTTTTCCTACTCTCAATTTTAATGCAATTTCAATTTTTACCTCAATAAATACCTTATCATGTTTTGTTAACATTTGCAATTTTCTTAAATATGGAAACCAAAAAATGCAAAATCAAATTCGGTTGTGCCGATTAGTGATAGCCGCTTTGGCGTTATTTCCATAGATGTGCCATTTGTACCCATGCCAATAAATTTCGTTAAAGTTTGTAATTTTGTATGCTTATTCAACTATTAAAATAAGTAAATTTTTCTTTGTCCTCCACCCACCCACCCGTCACAATAAACCACACGAATTCTGAAGAAATATGGTCGATTTCAATTCTAAGAAATAAATCAATTCTTTCCTACATTGAACACAAATTTATACCGGCCTGAGACTAATGCTTCGAACAGAATATATCGCAGCCACCAAGCACAATGCGGGATGAAAGTCAAAATCGTAGCAACCCAACATGGTGAACACAAGGCCATTGATGACTGCGTCAAGATGAAATTTAAATGAATTTTGTTAACTGTATTAATAATAAATTGGGACCACAATGTTATTATTTTTAAAATTTATCACCACCATAATTAAATTTTCTTTGAAACTCATGATGTTCAGCATACAAAATTTTAAAACAAACAAAATTTTAATCAGCTGTGAAATGTCAACGCAGGATAATTGCGCTAAAGTTGAGAGTCGATCAACTTTTGCGTGGTAGCTACGATACCTACGTTCATTGCGGTCACTTAAGGGCATTGCGGTCACTTAAGGGCATTGCCACGAAGCCGAGACTACCCAAGCACAACTTATTCGAATCGTCTTCAGCCACCAATAATCCACAAAAATTCAGAAGAAATATTCTCGATTTAAATTATAAGAAAAAATTCTAGGCCATCTCTTTAATACACTAGCAATTGCGTTCTCATGCGGAATATTGGCCTAGAATAAAACAGCACACCCGACTGTCCAAATGTATGCTCATCAAGGCCCTGAAGTTCTGCATTTTAGATAACAACTTGTTTTTTTATGAGGGCTCCATGTATAAACAAAAACATGGTCTGGCTATGGGTAGCAGTCTATCAGGTACGTTGGCTGAATTTGTACTGGATGATTTTTTTGATGACGTATATACGGACTTACCTTGTGAATCACTATTTATAAAGAAATACGTAGATGATATTATCATGGTATTGCCAGAACATTCAATTGATAGTACGTTACACATCCTCAACAACAGGCACCCCTGCATAAATTTACAATAGAAAAAGAGCTTCAAGGTTTAAATAATATACCATTTCTTGACATGTTGTTACACAGAAAAAACAACAAAATTCGAACTGATTGGTATATGAAACCCATGGCGTCGGGGAGATTGCTTAATTACAACTCATCGCACCCTCGAAATATCAGATTTAATGTTGCCCTAGCGTTCGCAAGAAGCGTCATAAGTCTAAGTGACCATAAGTTTCACTATGCCAATTATGAACGCATAAATAAAATATTAACATCAAATGACTACCCGGAAAAATGGATAAAAACGATAATAAAAAAAGTAAGATACATGCCAACATACTATGCCTCAGATACACAAAACAATAGTACAGCTACTACACATAACAATAATGCTGTCAATGCACAACCGACGCAATATAGGAAAATGACATACATACCAGACCTAACGAGCAAAATCATGCCAATCTTAAAACATAATAATAACACTAACTTAAAATTTGGACTAAAACCACAGAATAAATTAAAAAAACTTATCTTCTCTGACACAAAAACAAAAATAAGCAAACCTAACCTGGGAGCAATATACAAGGTACAATGCAAAACCGACAATTGTGACAGGATGTACATTGGGGAAACGGGGAGAGACATAAAAAGCGAATGAAGGAACACACCAATGATTATAAAAGGGCAATGAAGGCTACAATAAATGATACACCAACAGAGAAAAATGAACGTAACTACAATACAGTGGCATTAGCCCATGCAATTAAAATGGGCCATAATTTGGATTATGAGGACCCGAAGATACTACACACAGAACAAAATTGGAGGAGAAATAAAAATATAGAAGCACTCTATATACACCTTAATAAACCAAGGTCAATCAATTTCAAAATAGACACTCAATACATTAACACACAATACAAACACACACTGGACACATTAAAAACATGCAATCGCAGCTGATGATCTTACTAATTCTGGTTTTAGCTAATTAGCCATATTACGTGTAGCATTAAGATGTCCTAGACGAGGAGCTCATAAGTAAAATCTAGTTTAAACCAATTATTGTTTTATGTTTAGTTATTTATTTATTTATTTATTTAAACTAGTCTCAGTGTCAAAGTGATGTGTTTCAATTATTGTGAATCATTAAAATAGATTATGTGTTCTTAAAACTAAGTTTTCAAATATTGACATAAGGAGATTTAAATCCGGATATTCAAGGTAATTGTGTAGGTTTTCAAGTTTGCATAATGTAGGCTCAAATATGGATGTACATTTTATTATATATTTTAGGCATTGCATTGAAGATGGTCTAAATAGGAGACCGAAATATCTGCAAAATAAATTATAGAACTACAGAAGTCATGCTGTAATTTTTTAATTCATTTTCCACGAACCAAGGGTTACTAACCCCATATATATCTGCAAGTAGAATTAAATAAGAACGAGATTATAAGTTATCGGCCGTATAAACTTGCTTATGATTTAAAAAACATTCTCAGAGAAACGATCGACGAATTACATAACAATGATATTATTCAAGTCTCAACGTCTCCATACGCAAGTCTAGTTTTGTTTGTACATATCTAAGTCAAGTGGGGAATATCGAATGTGCGTCGACTATAGAAAGGTTAATGCAATCACAAAAAGAGAGAGATCTTTCCTTTACCGAACATTGAGGAAACATTAAATTCACTGCGGGAAAAAAAGTATTTACTTCCCTCGACTTATTTAGTGGTTATCACCAGATTAAAATTGAAGCAGAGAGCCGCAAGTATACGGCCTTTGTAACAGCTGAAGGCCATTACGGATATAAACGTGTACCATTTAGACTGACAAACTCTCCGCCAGTATTTCTTAAACTAATGTATAAAGTTTTTAATAAATTAAAAGCGCAAAATGTTATAATCTATATGGACGATATTTTAATTGCGACCAAGACAGTTCAAGAAAATATAGAAACTCTTAGTGAAGCTCTGATGTTATTGAGAAAAGCAAATCTAACTTTAAAACCATAAAAGTGTTTATTTCTGACAAATAAAATCAAGTTTTTATGATATGAAATCTCAGAGGCTGGTATTCAACCAGAATCGACAAAGTTAAATGCAATTGAAAATTACGACCGCCCCACTAGCGTTACAGATGTGCGTAAATTAATCGGATTAACAAGCTATTTTAGAAAATTTATAAAGGATTTTGCTCGAATTGCTACACCTTTACATAGACTGTTGAGAAAAGACGCGAAATTTGAGTGGGACGAATCTTGTGAAAAATCCTTTGAAAAATTTAAAAGCGCGCTTCTATCTAGACCAATATTAACACTCTATGATCCAGAAAAGGAACAGGAACTACATACCGATGCCAGCTCAGAAGGAATAGCGCGAATACTCTTCCAACATGATACAGTCGGCCTTAAACCAGTTTCATATTTCAGTAGGGCAACTACGATATGTGAGGGAAAATACTACAGCTATGAGCTTGAAACCCTTGCAGTGGTAGAGAGTATTGAAAGATTCCGGCATTACCTTCTCTTGAAAAAGTTTAAAGTTGTAACCGATTTCAGTTCTCTACAGGCTGCACAAGGAAAACAAAACATTATTCCACGAATTGCTAGGTGGTGGTTAAAAATAAGCGAATTTGACTTTACTGTGCAACACCGTTCAGCAAATCAACTACGACATGTGGATGCTCTAAGTCGTATACCGGTAGAGACAGGACAAAACGCCGACACTGTATTCGAAAAGATTATGGATATTTCATCTACGAAGGAAGACTGGATTGCTACGTTACAACAACAGGACCTACGGTTACGAAACATCAAATCTGTACTCGATGGCAGTAATTTGGGTCACGTAGAAAAAGATGCTTTCAAAGGATGTTTTGTGCTGCGAAATAGTCGTATATACAAGCTGGTTGGAAAAGAAGAAAAATTGGTCATATCAAAATATATACGATGGAGAATTATAAAAATGGCTCATGTTGAGTCAGCTCACTGTGGAATAATGAAAACAATCAATAATATTCAAAAATACTTCTGGTTCCCGAGAATGAAACAAGTAGTTAACAAGTATTTAAGTTCATGTTTTGACTGTTTATACTACAAGAGAGGAAATGATGAAAACCATTATCAGTTATACACTCCTTCCCTTCAGCATATACCTTATCATACAGTCCACTTCGATCATTTAGGACCATACCCCAAAAGCAAGAAGGGAAACGTCTATCTAATAGTAATAGTGGATTCCTTTACGAAGTTTCTGTTTCTCAAAGCTACCAAAGCAGCAAGCACCAGGGGAGTCATACAAGCTTTGGAAGAGATGGTGTAATTCGTGGGAATGCCCATTAGAATAATCTCTGATCGAGGGACAGCGTTAACATTACGTCTAAGGAGTTCACGCAGTTTTGCGAAGATAATGCAGTTCACCATATATTGACTTCCGCGCAAACACCACGCGCCAACGGGCAAGTTGAAAGGTTTTTCCGTACCATTAAAGCAGCCATTGCAACACTGACTCAAGAGGAAAACGGAAAGGATTTTGACAGCCATATTAAAGAAATTCAGTGGAGCCTAAATAGTACGGTACATTCTACGACAAAAAAGAGCCCGCAACAACTTTTATTTGATTATAACCCAAGAAAGACTCTGAAGAATAAGCTCGTTTTGGCACTACAGGACGAAGAGGACAAGAAAGACTATGTTCCAATCGCGACGTTAAGGGAAAGGGTATTAAAAGAAATACGCGAGAAGCAACAACTGCAAGCAGAGAAGTTCAATAAGGCATACCAGGGCCCGACGAAATACAATGTTGGAGAGCTTGTGTTGATTCGGCAAGAGACTCCAAATTTAGGAATACCGAAGAAAACACAACCACGGTATAAGGGTCCATATAAAATATCTGAAGTTTTGGGGAATGACCGATACGTCATCAAGGATCCGGACACCGGACTAGTGAAACAAAGACCATATGAAGCGACACATGCAGCTGACAGAATGAAATCGTGGTGCAGACTCGAAGATATGAACTTAGCAAGTGGAGGACAGCACAGATGATGATAATCATTAACAATTCAACTGGAAGTTCATGTGAACAGATATACAACTTCCACTCTTATACACATATGAAAATACAAGTGAAGTATAATTAAGGTATGTTGTTTAAATTTAGTCGTTTGGTTCCGAATATTTTGAAGAGGGCTATTCCTCAATTCTCAATAAATTCACAGTTGGGTGATAAGATGAGACGGATGTTAGGTTGGTGCCGAATGAGTAAGGTTGTTGCCGATTAAGTCACAGATGGGTGATTGAAGAGCAGATTGAAGATCGGTTGGAGTCGAACGGTGATTGGCGGATTAGTAGATCCATCAGAGGTTGGGTTGGTGCCGAGTGAGTAAGGTTGTTGTCGCTTCAGTCACAGATGGGTGATTGGAGAAAACATTAAGGTTCGATTGGTGTCGAACGGTGACTAGTAAATTAGGCGGGATATAGATAGTGTCGAAATGGTAGAGGCTACTATCCAAAAGGAAACAACTCTCAGTTAAGCAGTTAAGGCAACCCATTAGAGAAATGTTCTTATTTCTTCTTTAAAGTAAGATAAGTAGTTGACAATATGTGCGAATCGCTGACGACAGTGAAAAATTAGGTTCGCCGAATGTAATGAACTGAAAGATAAGCAGATATAGCTCTTGTCTTCGGCAGTATACCGATCACAAGTACCAAAGGTAAATATTCTTCCTGGAAGCAGATCCAGTACAAGGTGTAAAGAAAGGTAAGAATTCTATGGCAAGAGTTAAGGCTGAAACGATTGAAGTTTCCTCTTCGCACTGCCGTTGAGCTCAAGGGAGCAAACGTATATCCAGTAGAAAAGAAGCCGCCTAGAATTGGGTTTTATGAGCCCATTAACATAGTGAAACGTAAGGATAAGACTATTAAGAGTTGATGGTTGATGGTAAAGATCGTTTAGTGTATCCGAGTTGTAAAGAAAATAAGGAATTTCAAATCGTTTTTCATAATATTACTGATTAATTATTTTTCTTACATGTTGGACATGAATAAACTAGGCTTTTGTCAGGTAAATTTTTGTTATGGTGATGAAATGTCTATGGGAGTACAATTGATTTCAATTGATTGTTTTAATTGTCAATATGTATATAAAATATTTAATGAAAACTTTCATAGATCTTCGTTTCAGCGTATTTGTTAGATGCAATGCTACAAAGCTTTTCTTAAAAATAATTTTTTCCTTTATATAATTTATTATTTTATATTTTGTCTTTAGCTCAAAACACTTAGTTCAATTAGTTATTATCAGTTATTTTTGTGCAGTCGAGACCTTCAATGCGAGGTCCGTTGAGTGCTTTTCCTCCGTTAATAGCGCAACATATGCTTGGTCTTCTGTGAATAGCCGCTATCCCAAGTATACGATAGAGTACTCCACAGATCTTATGAACACTAGATGCCCATCATAAGATTACTTCGTTCAACCTTGCCATAGCTAAATGTGGCAGAGAACTATTTTGATATTGTATGAATCTTTATCAACACCAGTTCCATGCTACTCGTAAAGCCCTTCCAATTTATATCCGTATCCAGAGGGTTGCGTAACAGAAAGTAATCTTGAGGAAACCGTCATATTGGGTTAAGATTGCCGTCACATAACTCATCTTACTCAACTTATAAAGCTCTTTAATTTGATATCCGTATCAAGGTGGTTGTGCAGAAAACGGTAATCCGCCATTTTGAGGCGTCCGCTATATTGTGTTTAGAACGATATTAGGCATACAAATATTGCATTCTCACAGGACTTATACACCTGTGCAATTTCACAGTTCTAGCTCTATTAGAACTAGGCGAAATTTTGATTGTAAGATTTATAGTATATAGACAACAAAGAAAGTTAAAAGCTTCTAAAAAGGTATTACGAACGAGCTCTATGAGCGACTTTGTTATGAGGTTCCGTCTCATCGCTAGCAACAATATCGTCGTGGTTGAATCGGCGCGGAAAATAGCAGAGTTATGAATTTTATAGAAAAAAATCAGCGCAAACATGTGTAGCAATAGTAACTTTAACATTGCGGGAACTCAACAATCTGAAGGTTGTGGATGGCAATTAGACTTGATTGGTATCGGATAAAGAAATGGAAACTCAGGTGTGAAAATATTTCAAACCCGGCTTGAACTTTCAGTGGAGAAGATATTGGAAGCGCGTTCAACTCAGAACAAGATATGATCAGCCATGAAATATCATAAAAGCGATACCACCGAAAGACCCCTAAAATCAGCTATATCCTCAAGGATGCAAGAAATTTTGAAAGGAATACTCTCACTGCATTGACAATGTAGGCGTTGTATTCGGCGAGATAAAAGATGACAAACATATTAAAATATTGTCCTGTGCTGAGCGCATTATTTATTTATTGCTCAATATCAAAAACAAAAAAATTGATTTCGATTAGGATAAAGAAAAATAATTTTGGCACTGAAAGTTCGCAGAACCGTTAAAAATTTATTGCGTGACATTTACATAAAACTAGAAAAATATATAATCAATCTAATAATAAAAATCTTAAAACATAATTAAAAAGCCAATTACCTTATCACAAACTTTTAACGAATCATCAAGGTCAGTTCAGTAGAACACTTATTGTCTGCCATCAGTGTAGTTTCCATGGTCTTACTTTTTCCGACCAGTTGTCGTTCAAAACGTGATGTCCCAGCTTCTACTGGGTTTCCTCTGGATCCTGTTTTACCATTAAGAGCAATGTTAGGTCTGTTTTTACTTCGACATAATAATTCTTTAAATTCTTTACGGAAATTTTCATTCAGCCATCCATAAAGTATAGGGTTCGAACATGCTGAACTCATACCTGTCATATGACAAATAGCATATCCGACTAGAATAGATTCTGTAAGTACTTGATTGGATAGATAAAGGTCTGCATAGAGATTGAACAAATTCAACGGTAGCCACGATATACCAAAAATGACTGCAATGCTTATCAATAAGCAATTTGTTCTCTTCATTCTTCGATCTCTTTGCACCTCTCGCTCTGACTTAATATTTACAGTGGCTGCTCCTACCGGTATTCGGCTTTTTAATTTTCTATAAATACGCATGTATGCCGCCGATACTATCAGGATTGGCAGCAAATATTGAACAAATAGTGAAAACGCTGAATAGTAAACTCTTCCGTTCGCAATAGGCCAGTCCTCAATGCAATATGCCACTTCCTTTATTCCAAATTGATGCAGTGGTATGTCATGGTGAACCAAGGTTTTAAATAAAAACATTGGAGATGCTAACAGCAATGCAAAAATCCATATGCTAATAAGGATTAGAACAGCTCCTATATATTGCAAACTCTCACGTGTTGGATACACTATGACCTGAAAAAAATAATACGGAATAGAAAGATTAGTTACACATAAAAACAAAAAAAAAAACAATTTTAAATTTTTTTATTCTCTTGAGATCTTTCGAGCACAATGGCTTACTGTAAGTAAAGTTTTAAACAAATGTTTGTTTTTCACTTTACAACTTGTGGAAGAAATCTAGATAGAAAATTTTGAATCAAATGTGTGTCTGACTCTAGACTTCTCATATAACAACAGGAAGGTCATATAGCTTCCAGAGTACAAAATTTGAATGGCCTATGCAGAAAACACAAAGTCCGTCGTATGTGACTTTATCATGAGTTGTCTCTATTGGTTGTGATCTTCGGACTCTATCTCATAGTCGCTTGGTTCAGAGACACTCTTTCTTCATTCAAATCCGACGGCATTGAATATCGTTACCTGCCACTTTGCAGACAGCGGCTACTACCAGTAAATTTAAAAGGTCTGAAGGGCTTTGCGAGTGATGATAACGAATTCTCTTTATGTTATGACATATAAACATAATTAATAGATATACAGGGTGTTTCCCCTTAGGAGGTGGACAGAGCAGGAGGTGGTAGTACTTACTTAGCCAAACAAAAAATTGTACGGCAGGGGGGGAGCAATATCAACCTTTTAGGAGTTATAGGGTGATTAAGAAAAAGATTAGCTTTTCACAAAATAACTTTTATTTCAAAAAGTACAAAGCGCGTATTCAGAGTTAAGAGCTCATTATATGGAGAGCTTTATGGACTTTCCAACGATTGCTCAACCTGCCCCATACCCTCCTCCTCTCAGAAGTTACGGTGGTCTAAAAAAAATATTTCAGATTTTTTTACTTTTTTGTTTACTATGACCTCTACTTTTTGCAAAATTGTCATTAGCATAGCTTTTTTTTTAATAAAAACTACAAACTGTAAACGCTCCTCTTTAATTGGACCCAATACATACTATGTGCTATCTGCAGCTTTTTAAGAGTTTTTATCTCAAAACCTATTCATGTCATACCAAAATTACCCGATATATTTTTTTAAATGACGTGTTTTCAGTCAGTAAGAGAATAAATTTTGGTTTTAGAACAGCTTTCAGAATAGGTTTGAGCTAATAACTCTTCAACGGCTGTAGATAGCACATAAAGTATATTGGTCAAATTAAATAAGAGAGTCTACAGTTTGTAGTTTTTATAAAAAAAAGTTATGTTAACCACCGTTCTGCAAAAAAAGTAGAGGTCAAAGTAAAAAAAAAGGTAAAAAAATCAGAAATTGTTTGTTTAGAGCCTCATAACTCCTGAGATGAGAGAGGTACGGGCCTGGTTGAGCAGTCATTAGAAAGGCCATTAAGTTCTGCATACAACTTTTCTGCTCATAACTTTGACCGTATTCCCTATATTTTTTAAGATACTGGGTATTTTGTGAAAAACTAGCTTTTTTTCTTAATCACCCTGTAACTCAAAAACGGTTGATATTGCCCCCCCCTTCCCCTGCCACACAATATTTTGTTATTCTAGGAGAGTAGTATCACCTACTGCTCTCTTGACCTCCTAAGGGGAAACACCCTGTATATTATATTAGTTTAAAGTTATTTGTTATATAAATAAGGTTAAGGTTAAGAGTAAGCGTACCCTCTCATCGCTCCCCCGATCTCCACCACTCCTCATCGAACTCCTCTCACAATTTCATCTATACCATTTCTCCCCCTCCCACCCCACCTTTCCGTTACCATCTCTTCTTCCTTTGCCACCTAACATTTGTTTCTCCATCCTCTCTTCATTTTCCACCCCCTACCACATCCCCAACCTTACCCAGAGCTGGGCAAGTACAAACGACAAAATACTTAAGTGCAAGTACTGAAGGCCTGAGCACTTCAGCGTAGGTACATGTACCGCATATATGAAAATTACTTGTAACTAAGTACTGAGTCTATAAAAAGTACTGAGTAATTTTTTAAGTACTTTTTAAAGTACTTTTTTTAGAATCTTTGTACCTTGACAGTAAGATAATGTAGTTTATAGAGTTCAGTTAATAGATATTAATAAATAAATACCTTTTGAAAACTTTAATATGTGGCTACTATTTATAGTTTTTTTATAGTTTTCGACGCTGCACGTAAAGTAAAACTTTCACCTCTTATTGCTACACTCATAAAAACTATTTGAGGTTCGCCCAAGCACCAATTGTCGCCTCCAATAATTCATAAAATCTCTAAGGAAAGAGCTTCCAGTAAATTTCTAAGAAAAAATTGAAGCCTTCCCCACATCAGGTCGAGGCATCTTTGATCTTATATTGGAGCGAGGCATTGTTTGCTTACACTTGGTTATGTCATCAAGTCGAGGCATCGTCGACTTTATATTCGAACGAGACGTTACTGGTTTTTTTTTCTACTTGCGGCACATACTTTGACAGTTCTTTGCATGCTTTAAAATACAGCAAAAAAAGGAGCTGCGCTAGAGATTTTGTTTGCTTTTCTACGAAGACTTAGATATTTGTAGGTACTTAATAGACTCAGAAATACTTAAATAAAAATCTTGGTACTTACGTACAAAACTAAGTCTTAAGTACAAGTAAATAGAAGCAAGTACTTATGTTTCAAGTACTCAGTAGGACATTTCAAAAGTATTGAGTAATAAGTCTTAAGTAACGAAAATGTACTTTAAGTAGTGCCCAGCTCTAACCTCACCCTTACTAAAACACGCTAATTTTCACCCAACCACTCCATATACAGCTGATCATCCCATCTCCACCACAACTATCCATTTCCACTACCATCGGCCGCCTTTCATCTCTACTGCCAACCTCCAAACCCCTTGCCACCTTCACCCGTTTCCCATTACCAAATTCTTAACACCCACATCCTATCCCGAAGCTGTCTGAATACTTTTGTCAATATAAATGGATGTCGCAATAATTTTTTTTTGATTTTTTTTTTCTTTTTCTCCTTTCTTTTTTATGTTGATTATGTAATTCCCTTTAATAAGCTTATTAAGTAAACTTGAACTGGACAAAAACTATTACATTTTATATTAATTTGTTTCGGTCTTCCGAATAATTGTGGAATGAATTTATTTCTCTAGTGATTTGCAACCTTAAAGCTGAAAGCATAGGACACTCGCATTCGCATATCATGTACTTGGAGGTCAATAGTCAATACAGTTCGCTGCAGAATTTGCCTATCTTCTTCAGAAAATAAGGGAACAAGCCATGTCTAGTGACTGCATTAATAAGCCTTTGCGATTGTCTGCTAAGACAAATTATCTACATAGGAGAGGTGGTGAGGAATTTCTTCGTTTGCCTTGTACCAGGTGCATTACGTTAGAGGCGATCCAGTTCAGGCGTGTATACAGACCTGCAATCGGGGCTGGGTCACAACTAAGAATATGTTCGGGGCGGTCGGAAGAAGTCGCTTTTAAAATTTTGTAAAATTTATGACTGCTAGCGCTCAAAAATATCTTCAGCGGTCCAGACCAGCCAAGGCATCTGAATCAATATAACTCTTTGGAACGATGGTCGGCGACCAATAGTGTATGAAAAATCTGAAGAAAAATTGTCAAATCTTTTTAAGAAAACTGCATGCTTATGCCCTTGAGGCCGAAAGAGTGAACCACCAGAATCAATCCACTAATTTGATAAAGACGTTGACGGTCAATTCAATGCGATGCGGTTTCACTGGCCTGCATCGTATTGTGTTTCAGGCTTAAAACAAGATTTCTTTAGTCAGTTTGTTTGCATCTGTTTTGAGCTCCCCACCCAAGTTGTCCTAACATCGATTTTTTGTCGGAAAATCACACAAATTTATGATCGCTGATCAATTTCTTAAAAACAATAACACACTTAAAAGTCGAAATCGTGTGTTTTTTCATCTATACGAGTAATCGGCGCAACAAAAATATAAAAGTATCATAATAACCGGCTTGCTAAGCATTGATATGCCTTTTTTCTAAACAATTAAACACTAAAATAAATATGTGTTCCAAAATTACTTATTATATACATTATATAGTATGATTAATGTCTTTTCTAAACTATAAAAAGTCAAGAAAATTTTAAAAAAATTCAAACTCGACTGAAAGACGAAGAGCTGCGAGCGAACGACTATTATAATTAATAATAGAACTTAAAAACGTTGTCTTCCACACTATAATGGCGTACCACACAATCTCCACAGAAAAAAAAAATTAAAATGACTATTATAAGTCTGAAATACATTGAATGCGCACGACATGTTGACGGCATTTTTTGTCGTTGTTCGTCGCAGACGTACTACAATTTAATGCGACATTGTCGTTGTCATCTCACGATAGTTGGTTTGAATTTTGCATAGCCATAAACTCTGAACTTTTTTAGGGATGAGAGGCACTCGGGGAGAGGAAAAATTCCGAAATGCTAAGTTTCGAGCTGCAGCATGAGCAGCAAACCAATACTACTGAAAAAGGTATTGATTCAGCCATTTTGAAATTGCCAAATTACTGATCGGACGGCTGTTCAGTTCTTTACCTGTATTTCGAGGTGAAAATATAAGAATTTAATAATTATTACGTGCTGTCAATTTGTGATACAGTTACTATTAATATCAGAAACTGTAACTTATTTGAATACGCACAAAATTAACCTGGGTATTTATATAAAGATCTACGGCGCAGTAAAATAATTGTGATGAAAAATATGGGCAAATTGCGCGTGCTGCGTAAGAGTTACGTAAACGACGGTCCATAAGAAGACAAAGAAGAAACAAACGCCTAGCCCATAGCTGGCCGTCGCCACACATAGAATAGAATAGAATAGAATAAATATTTATTAGCCCAATATCTATAACAAGAATGTTATGCATACTTCATAAATCTCTCATAATGGAAATTCATTAAGAAAAAAGTAAGTTAATAAAAGTCATTTAAAATTCATTTTTCATGTAGCACCTAATTGAATTCTTAAATCGGAAAAAATTTCTTTCTAGTTTTATTTCATTTGGTAGTCTATTAAACAATTGCTGTCCCTTATACATAATTGAATTTTGAGTCGTATATGTTCTATATAATGGCAATCTAAAATCTCCTGCATTTCTTAGATTGTATCTAGTATCATTAACATAATTTAGATGTTTCTGCAGGTATTCTGGAAACATGTTATACTTCAACTTAAATACAAAAATAAGTGCGTTATATTTTAACCTCTGTGTAACACTGAGCCAATTTTATGTCTCTAACATTTACACTACCGGCGTATCCATCCGACAAGATAGTATTATTCTCATGGCTCTATTTTGTAGTTTTTGTAGACGGTCTATCATTTCTTCCGTGCTGATAAAAATTATAGATGAGCAGTAGTCATAGTGCGGTAATACAATGTTGTTATAGATATTTAACAGGCAATTTTCTGGAACTTTACTTTTGATTGTTGCGAGAAAACCAAGTTTTTTGGATTGTTTTTTGCAAATATAGTCCACATTTTCTTTAAAACATAAGTACTTATCCACGATCACACCTAAATATTTCATTTCATTTACACACTCAATATATTCTGACCCTACACATAACCGTACTCTTTCATTACTGTTCATTACAAGACATTTTGTTTATTTACATTCAATTTTAGGTTATTCATATTCAGCTAATTTACCAGTCTTAAGATATCCTCTTCAATCAATCTTACACACTCACTTGTATTTGTCCCTTGAATGTAAATTATTGTGTCATCAGCAAACAAAGCAAGCTTGGAATATTTTAACACGTTTGGGATGTCATTTATGTACAGAACAAATAATAGAATACGCAAAATTGATCTTTGTGGAACTCCTAGATTTATTTCGCTTTCTTCTGATATTTCTTTCCCGTATCTGGATCGCTGTTTACGATTTTTCAAATAAGATTCAAAAAATCTCAACTCTCTTCCTCTTATTCCATAAAATGATAATATCTTAATCAAAATATCCCTATCAATTGTCTCAAACGTTCTTTTTAAATCAAGAAATACAGCTATAATAATGTCTCCTTCCTCAATAATTGTCTTCCATTCCACAATCATCCAATTTAGTGCTGTTTCGCAAGAGTGACCTTTTCTGAAACCAGATTGCTGTTCTACTAATATCTTCTTTGTTTCAATGTACTCCTCAAGCTGCGTTTGTACAACCTTCTCAAGTACTTTTTCATACACCGGCAACATATTTATTGGACGAAATTCCTCACACTACATCGTTCCTTTCACCTTTTCAACAGGTATGACTAGATTCTCCTTCCATGTGTCTGGGAATATCCCATGCTCAAACGCATCAGTTATCACACTTACAAATAAATCACCAAGTTCATCCATGCAATCCAATAACATTCTTGCAATTATATAATTATAGTCAGACTAATTTTTTATTTTTCTGCATGCAGCATTTAACTCGGATAATGTTATTCTTTTAAATACGAAATTGCTAGGATTTTGAACTAAAGTTGCATCATTAAAACTTGATTAAAATGAAAACTTAATTTCTTCTACACTCTTGATAAAATATTTATTAAATTGTTCTGCTATATTTTTGCTATCTTTTACAGTGCTTCTTTGCGGTTTTCACCTATGACTAGTTTTTTTTTAAGTTTTCCACATAGCCTTAATTGCTTATATGCTAGCCAGTCGCTGTGGCTATGTGTTAATTTTGCTTTATAATAGCTATTTACTTTACTTTTCCTTAGGTCCGACAAGCGTTTGTTAAACCATCTGTTTTTACCTTTTACATGGCGTTTTTCTACTATAAGCTTACGGCTTACCTCCTTACCTTCCGATAATACTCTGGTTTTAACATTAAAATCACTACCTGATACATTTTGTGTCATGTTCAATCGGGAAAGTTCACCAATGAATTCCTCCTTATTATACCTGATATAAGTAGAGCTTTGAATGTTAGATTCATGTTGACTGGCTTTCAAGTTAAACATAATTGTTTCATGGTCACTAACCTTTAGGTCATTCATAATATGGGGTTTTATCTGAGAATCATTAGTAATTATATAATCAATTAGTGTCTCTGATACTGCTGTAATTCTAGTAGGTTCTTGAACTATTTGTTTGCAACCTTGTTCGTGTATTATATTTCTCATGCGTTTTTCATAAAGACTATTCTTCAGTAAATCAATATTAAAATCTCCACATATAATATTTGTGATTTCTCTACATAAGAACTCTTCATATTGAACAGAATTGACTTACACTGCTACTGGGTGATCTATACAATACTCCAACCGCATAGTGGCCGCTTCCTTTCCAGATCTTTACTAATAGACACCATAAATCCAACTCATTTCGCATACAACTCCTAATTTCATATTGTATATTATGCTTAACATACAAAACGACACCACCTGTTCTCTTAGATTTCGAATCGCACCTTATACAGAAATAACCCTCTATATTAATTTAGAAATCTAGTATATCAATCGTTAGGTGGGTTTCACTCAACGCTACTATATCAATTTTGTATAGTTCACAAAGAATCTGTAGTTGATCTATATTAGATAGCAAACCCTGGATATTTAAATAAATACACTTCAAAGTACACTTTAATTGCTAGTAATCATCAAATAATCTCTCCATGCTTAATTTTCCCTTATATACTGGACATTCATGACTTCTTGCACTATGTTGGACGTCGAGATTTACACCAAACTTATTCACTGCAGTTGTGCAATTTATACACTTCAGAACACTACTTTTACATTCTCTGAAATAATGTTCTTCACCACAGTTAGAACATGCTTTCTTATTTTGACAATCTTTTGCTAAATGGTTATAGCCATTACAGTTGTAACACCTCTTTCTGTACAATGCATCGTAAACTGGACATATATCCCAACCAATCTTAAGCTTCTTCGCACTTATAACTTTTTTGAAGTATTCTCCCTCTAGTTCTATAACTGCTTTAAATTTCCTATTTTTAATTTTACTGTTTCGCACAACAATCAATTTAATACTTTCACAATGACTTAAAAAGTCTTTTTGCAATTTCATTTTCGACGTAATTTGCTCTTCATTATATTCTTCGGATATTCCCTGTATAACGACTCTTGGGTTTCTGCGCTTAGGCATATCAATAACATATTTGTCATCAAGTTTTTCTTTTGCAATCTTTGACAACTTTTGAACAGTATCTTTGTTTTCACATTCAATAGCTGTTACACCATTTTTTTTGTTAAAAATACCACTTATTTTCAAATTTGATGGATCAATGTTATTCTTTACATCTTTCTTTGTTTGTTTACAATCCTGCTTAGACTTTGGCCTCGCTAATACTACTGGTTCCGATGATTTTAAAACACTTGCATATGTCTGTTTTTTCCCGCCCTTTCCAATTTCTTTGAAACTCTGACTGGGATCGTTAACTTTTGACAAAATATTATTTAACAAGCCCTGTTGTGTTTCCACTTTACTAATATTTTCTTTTATCACTGACCCCACTCTACTCGAATTTTCTTGCATCATTACAATTAATTTTTCAATTTTATTATTTAAGGATTTTACATTCGACCTACATTCCTGGCAAATAAACAAGACATTTTCCTCCGAGGTTATTAATTTCACAGCATAATCAGTAAGCCCTGTGCATTTTACGTGAAAGAGTCTTCCGCACGATCCACCAAATGGGAATCCGACTACATTACGGATTCCCTTATCACATTTTTTGCACGCACTCATGCCAATGCCGATATACCATACCGTTTGCTAGCCTTTGTTCTGATCACCGTGCAGCCGATAAGCATACAATTTTATCTCGCTAGTTTATGTAAAATTTTGAATTTTTTTTGAAAAATTTTTCTTTTAATATTTTCGCACAATCGATAACGAGAAATTTTCACTATTTAACACATCAACTTCTTAATTTTAATGAAACTTTTCTCCAGCGTTTTGACACACACGTCTGTATTGCATTGCAGACACTCACATTGGGTCTGTTGACGCAGCAACGCCAAAGCTAAAAATTGGGAAAAGTGCGCAATAGTACCATCATTAAACGCTAGCGCACGTTGTGTCCATACCATACGAAAATAGTCCTGTTTTAAACTTTTACATCTTGCTCTACAGACCAGCGCCGCATTATGTTTCCCACTTCAATTCATTGCACATGCGAGATGGCGCTTGGGAGGTGGGTCATGACGCTTGTGACCCTCCCCCCCATTGTAAACGAGCCTGTTCCAGTTACCTGTAACTATTCCCATTTCTGTAGTTCCCCGTTTTTAGTAGGCAAAATATTGTGTATGGACTGTTAGTTCCCGATCGTGCGCTTTCTCCGCAGCCATTTCGCGCGAAAAGGAAAACTGACGACTTTTTCTGGAATACGAGAGTAGCTCCCAGGTATTTTTTTGTTTCCCCTAACACACTTCACCATTCGCTCGGGGGTTTTAATAATTTAGTGATTTAGCCTTTGACTTAAGTTAACAAATGGAGAGAATATTTCAACAATGAATTATGCTGTGCGGTGCTGTTGCAATAATCGCCGAAATAAGCCGGGAATGGCGTCTTTCAGGCAATTTGAAGTCCTGAAATTAAACTAGAAAGTTTATTTTCCGCAAATATGTGCAAAAGAAGTGAAAGAAAGGGAAGGGAATGAAAATTATTAAGATAAAATTGTTCAAAATATTTCTTTGTTTACGTATCTATTCACCCAACTTATTTTTGTTGTTCAATGTGTCAGCAGCTCATAATTTTGTTTTATTTTAAATAATTACGCCAAGCCTCGTTCAAAAATATTTCAGATTTACTACTTCCATGAGCATAACGACAAACAGAATTCCACCATACATATAATGGGAAATGGCGCAATTTTTCGACTTTATTAAAACATTTTGGTTTGAGTAATTGGAGAATACAGTAACTCGCAATTTAATGTTTTACTGAAATGAGTAAGATCAATCCAAAGTTGGAAAAAATATAATCGGTGACAACTCACTGGTTGCCCCCCTTCTCCGCCTTCCTTGGATAATTTCGTGGAATACCCTTAAGAAAGGACACAAATTTTCTCTGCTTTTAAGAGATGGTAGAGTGATGGATGAATAATTGTTAGTAGGATTTTCAAAGTTTATCTCCTAATGGGTACCTATCAATTTAATCTTTTTACATTTTGTACACTTCTAAAAGCATAACAACTGGTTAGCCCCACATTTATTATTAGAGCTGAAAAGTGTGTGGTACGTTTGTTTTTTATAAAATTATTGTAGGTGTTTAACTTTCCTATTTTTGCAGGTAATTCAAAAATGAATAAAGAAAAGGAACAGTCAGCAGGGCAAATTGCCAACATTAAAGCTTATAAAGTAAATAATTGGCCAATTAAGCGAATATTGAGAGAGTTGAAGAGGAGTTCTAACGAAAAAAGGATTCTTTTTTAAGAATTCTGAGAATTATGGACAAAATTATTCTGGCGGAGTAAAATGAGTCACAATAGGACGCAAGAGATAAAGTTTGTTACGACGGGCATCCAACAGTCTGCAGACATCAACACAGTTAGCAGCTTCTGTTGAGATAGCTGTGTGCCTGGGGATCGTTAGAAGGATACTAACAAAATGTGTACATTGAAGCGTCTTCATTTAAAAAGTAAAACACAGCAAGAAACTAGACTGGGATTTGTCAGGACCCATTTGGCATGAAACAACTAATCGCAGGAGATTGTCTTTTCTGATGAAAATTCTGAGAAGATTGTGCAGATGGTTTTAATTTTTATTTGGACGACTTGAGGAAAGAAGAAATTTAGCTATTACATCGGCATAGCCGATTTGGATGGGTAGTGGTATGACGAGCCATTTCATAATTCGGCACGATAGACCTAAACATTTTTGACAAAACACAAAATGCCAAGAAACTGATTTAACAGTGGTTTAGTCTTTAACTAAA
Organism: Dioctria linearis; assembly: GCA_963930735.1. Classification (NCBI taxonomy): domain Eukaryota; kingdom Metazoa; phylum Arthropoda; class Insecta; order Diptera; family Asilidae; genus Dioctria; species Dioctria linearis. The sequence continues at coordinate 241,135,867 of OZ005741.1, forward strand.
GACACTTCAAAGTTACACAGTTTTTTAGGATCCTTTTAACGGTCCACAGACTCACTGCTATCACAAAAGACGCTGCTAACTGTTTTGATGTCTGCAGACTCTTGGATGTCACCATTAACAAACCTTATCACTTGAGCTCTGTTTTGGCGTATTTTACTCCTCCAGAATAATTGTTTCCTTAGAACTCCTCTTCAACTCTCTCACTATTCGCTTAATTGGCCAATTATTTACTTTATAAGCTTTAATTTTGGCAATTTGCCCTGCTGACTGTCCCTTTCCTTTATTCATTTTTGAATTAACTGCAAAAATAGGAAAGTTAAACACCTACAACAATTTCTAAAAAACAAACGTACCACACACTTCTCAGCTCTAATAATAAATGGGGGGCCAACCAGTTGTTATTCTTTTAAAAGTGTGCTAACCAGTTGTCACCGAGGTAAGTAGAATGATCCAGAATATGTATGTGCATTATTTGTAAGAATATAAAGCAAATATAGTCATAATAAAGTAATTGGTTTGGTTTTGACGCTGGGGGCTTTTGATAAATTTCTTTTAATAGGGATTTAAGCGTGCGTTTAAGGAAAGTGTAGCAAGAAAAGCAATATTTTGTTGATAAAAGATAAGATGAAGTTGGAAATGTAGTAGTTGCGAATAATACAAATAAAGTGGTGATTTATTTCGGCACGTTAATAAATCATGCAGAAAATTTTAATATGGTTAATTGGGGGTAGGTAAAAAAGTGTGTTCTATGTTCTACGTTTGAATACCATATACAATAAGTAAGTAGCCAATTCTTCAAGAGGTTGCAGGGTCAACCATTCAACTGTCAAGATGAAGGTCTGAGCTTGCTTACTCTTGAAGTCGATTTGCTTTTTTCATCAAATTCAAATTCGACTAGTACGTCCACCATATATGCTGAAGAGTTTGTTTAGGATAGTGTTACGGCCCAATATAAGGAAGATTCTTCCAGCAGCCAACGGCGCATTTAAGTGGAATAGTTAGCAATTGCTAAGCATTAACCTCGCATGGCATTGTTCTGCAACTGTCGGTTATTTCAATCAGTGGCTGCTGCGGTTAGCGCTTAGTGGAGCAATCGACGATTACGATAACAATTAACCTTGCATGGTAATTGTTATGCAAAGCGATTGCTTACTACTACGCGACTCACGTTGTTGTCACGTTTGTTTACATTCACGTTGCGAGCAAAGAAAGTTAGTTTGTTTGTATTGTTAAGTTAGGTCAGTTCGCGATAAATAAAGAATTATTCTATGTTACAAGAAATTCGAGTGTTGTTTTTATGAAGTTTTCTTGTAATTAATTGGTTTATTTATTCGATTGCTTTTGGGATACGACAATAGCTTTGAATCGCTTAACAGAACCTGAGTTGGAATATATGGAGCAATCGACGATTACGATAACAATTAACCTTGCATGGTAATTGTTATGCAAAGCGATTGCTTACTACTACGCGACTCACGTTGCTGTCACGTTTCTTTACATTCACGTTGCGAGCAAAGAAAGTTAGATTGTTTGTATTGTTAAGTTAGGTCAGTTCGCGATAAATAAAGAATTATTCTATGTTACAAGAAATTCGAGTGTTGTTTTTATGAAGTTTTCTTGTAATTAATTGGTTTATTTATTCGATTGCTTTTGGGATACGACAATAGCTTTGAATCGCTTAACAGAACCTGAGTTGGAATATATGGTAAAATTAGAAAATCATAACTTCAAAATGATTTCGAATACTCCTGCAATATACACATAAAACTTATATCTTTGAGATAATAATATACAAGTAAAAATATACTAAATTACCCTAAGTGTAGTGCTCCCATATTGCGTTACTTTGGGTATATGGTGATTTTAAAAATTTATATCTCCACGAGGAAGCCGAACACATTTCCATTTTTTTGCACATATGTAGATCGCTGACGTATAATAAGGTTGGACTGAATGTTCTTGCTTCACAAATGACACAAATTTTGAACAGATTGTGAAAACTCTTTATTTTGAACAACTGTATACCGATTCACAATTTACTATTATTCGTCAATAAAACACTAAATGTGTTAAAAAATAGTATTGAATTACATAAAAATTGTTTAGGAAGTTAAACTTGTTTTAATTAACAGAAAAATTAATTATTAATAATAGTGAAAAATGTGCTCATCTGCATATTTGATGTTAAACATAATTAAGCTTGAAGGAGACAAACGTATATAAGCAAAATATTTGTCTAAATTGGTTACATTTCAGCGTACATTTCGGACTTGAAAGGGACAAATAGATTTTACCCAAAAATTTGTGCTATTTTTGACTATAGGAGTTACATAGGAAGCTCAGTCCATTCTTATTATATGTCAGCTACATAGATAGATAAGGATTATAGCTGGTAGGGGAAAACAAGAAAAAAAATACGGGTGAGCTATTTTCGTATTACAAGCAAGCTTTGAAAGTGTTAACAATTTCGAAAATGCTCAGGTCCTTAAACAAGTCCATTTTGATTGTTTTTGTGTGGAAGTCCCGTATATTGATTTAGTACCTATCTACTGTTTTTCTTGGTAATTTTATTTACGAAAGATCTCAAACACTAATCCATATGAATAAATTGAATTTCAAGTTCATTTTGGCAAATCAGTTTAGAGGGGAAAACTGAAAAACTGCTTTATCCACCCTCCAGTTTTTTTTTTAATGAAAGTAAATTGAGAAAAGCTATAATTGCACATTCTTTCTTAAATTTTATAATAATTGCACAACAACTTTATCAAATATGATAAACAATCTTTCATCAGTACTGTCACGCTTTCTGTAAAGAGACTGACGCAAATATTTCCAACATTGTGTAGCATGTGCCGTAGGAGCTGCGACTAAATTTATAGAGCTGCTTTTCCTTAAATTAGGCGAGAAAACTTTGGACCGAAAACTGATTTCACCATTTTAAGATTTCGAATAATGCCGTTGGCAGACTAAGAACTCAGTTTTACACTCACATCCTCTCACGTGAATGGCAGACGAACATTTAATGCGATATCAGAGATTCTGGTAAATTCAGCTCTAGTTCCGATCCAGAACCTAGTTTTAAGTTAGAGTCACCCGAAAGCTCAGCAAATTCCTCTTGAGCTTTATATGGCAGGTAATCAATCTTACTCAAGATTATCAAAAATGGGCTTTGAATCCAAGGTAACTTTTTAAAATCAATATTTGATAAAAAATATTTACGAAACTGTGTTTCTAGCGCTTTTAAGTGACCTATAATAATTTCTTTGTTATAAGTTTTACAATGATTTTTCTCGGATATAAAATTGTCGATACTGGAAAACAACTCGAACAAATTCTTTTCTACCCTACTTTTCCAAATGTTTATCTTTTTAATAAAACTTTCAATTTTATCATTCAAAGTAAATGTATTGCAATTTGTTTTTTGAAGAGGCAAGTTGAGATCGTTTAATTTCTCAAATATATCTGACAGATAACACATCTTGGATAACCATAGCTCATTTTGAAAAAAAGTAGCAAGATCACATTTTTGTTCGCTTAAAAATATTTCGATTTTGTCCTTTAATAACAATAATCTTGTTAAACTTTGATCTCTTGATAGCCATCTTACTTGTGCATGTAATAATAAATTTGTATAGTGGGAGTCCCTATCCTTACAGAGATTTGAAAATAAACGGCTGTTAACGGTATGGCTCTTAATAAAATTTATAATCTTAACAACATCCTAAAGCACTTCGTTCAATTCTGGTGCTAATTATTTTTCTGCGAGAGCCTTCCAATGAATAAGGCAGTGAGTAAAAGTTATATGATCAGAATGAGCAGCTTTGAAAAATGATTTAAAGCCAATATTTTGGCCCGTCATCGCAGTAATCACAGTAATTTCCCCATTCTAACCCTTCAGTTTTTACAAATTCGTCAACTTTACAATAGATGTCTTTCCCCTTAGTATGGTCTTTCAAAGGACGACAAAATAATAATTCTTCCTTGACGTTTTCTTCATAAACATACCGGATGTATACTAACAACTGAGCTAATTTAGTAATATCAGTTGTTTCGTCCAACTGAATTGAAAATTTTGGGCTTTCTTTAATTCTTGTAATAAGTTGCACTAATTGATCCTTGTTAATTTCAGAAATTCTATTCGCGACAGTGTCGTTTGACAAAGGAATTTTTCGCATATCATCGCCATATTTACTTCCATGTAGTATTTCTACTATTTTAATAGCAGCAGGTAATACAAGATATTCTTCAATGATGAAAGGCTTTTTATTATTAGCAATACAGTATGAAACTTCATATGAAGTGAGTTAATATTTTTCTTTAACAGTTATAAATTTTTCAAAAGATATTATATCTTTATTTTAACAGTCTTTCGAAATATTCTTTGGTTTTATTGACGTACGAAGTATGCTTTGATTCAAGATGCCTTTTTAGTTTTGATGGTTTCATACTCTCCGTATAGGCAATAATTCATTGCAGATCAAACATTACCATTATTCACTTATTTTCATTACCATTACAATTTTTAAATGAAAAGCCAAATTGAAGGTAAGACTCATCATATTTTCTTTTATAAACATTAGATGCCTGATTGTCTATAATAAGTCCTGCTTGAGGAGACTTTGTAGCATTGTGTTCTGCATCATTACCTTCCTTACATAAATTCAGCCATTTATCCACGTCCAAAAATGATTTTAACCCTTAAAGACCTAAACATCAATAAATACATAAAAATAACATATTGTGTTTACGAAAGCTTATGATTCCTGGATTAAATCATTAAAAAATGTTTGCGCAAGTAGCTTGGTTCCTGGCAGGGGCGCTCCAAGCGGGCGTTCATCGCGTGCGTTGCACGCAGGCGGCCGTTTGAAAAGAGCGGCAAATTTAAAATAAAAACCATTTGCAAAAACTACAAAAAAAAATTTTCATTTTGTAAAATTAAAAAAAAAACGACTATTTTGTCATTGAACGCACCCATTGGGCACACTCCAGCTTAATTGAACGCACTCCAGCTTAATTTTCATTGAACGCACTCCAGCTTAATTTTCATATATCTGTCACTGTCATTATCTTATCAAAGTCATTTAGTGTTTTAATTTTTGAACCAAATCAACATTTCAAGTTTGCGACCTAATACAAAAGTAATTTAAATTTGTTTTATTATTTTATCGGTATTAATTCATAGATTTGTTAGATTAGAAAGCAGAATAATATTATAGAATTTGGTAAGTATAATGCAATGTTTTCTATATTTTTGTTAACCAATATTGTTATGATGAACGTTAGATATTTATTATTTGTATGATTTGCACCCTTAGATATGACCGGAAGAAAAACTAAACGTTTATCTGGAGCGCATTATAAAAAACAGCGTTTAAATAAAGTGAAATCTATCCATAGTTTGAAGACTTCGCTTTCAAAATATTTTCAAAATACACCAACAGCGTCGTCAAGCAATCAAATACGAACTATAGAAATAGAAAATAACGTTATCATAGATAGTGAAAGTGATGAAATATCTGTTGTAAATAATGAAAAAGAAAACTCTATTGACGATAATGAAAATTCTAGCGATGCGAATGAATATGAAATTTGTACAGAAATTCCGCCTGAAAATTCATCTGGCGAAAATTTTGAAACAAATATAATATTGGACGATCCAGGTATGTGGGCAAATAATATATCAAGTATTACCGCACGAAACCTTGTTGAAAAAGGACCGCATCAAGTAAAAAATTTCGATTTTCCGTTGTCAAGTGGGCGTAAATTTTCAAAAAAATATTACTTAAGACAATTACCGAACGGAGAAGAAACACAACGCGAATGGCTTGTGTATTCCATTAAAAAAAATTCTGTGTATTGTTTTTGTTGTAGGATATTTGGTTTCGGTGATAAAAGCAGTCTAGCCGATTCATCTGGTTTTTCTGATTGGCAACATTTATCGTTAACTTTGTCTCGACATGAAAAAAGTCAGTTTCATAATGAAAATATAAAAAAATGGATATTGTTAAATAAATCATTAAAAAATAATACTACAGTTGATGCTGCGAACCAAAGACTATTACAAGCCGAACGAAAGTATTGGTATGAAGTAATTCAACGAATAATATCAATTATTCAATATCTTTCTAGACAATGTCTTGCCATCAGAGGAAAGTCAAATCAATTATATGCAAATAACAATGGAAACTTTTTGAAAGCAGTAGAAATGGTTGCTAGATTTGACCCTATTATGCAAGAGCATGTACAACGGATTGAAAAGTCTCGGAACAAAAAAATGCCTCATTAGTTGGGGGATAAAATACAAAACGAAATTATCAATATTATTAGCACAAGTATTAAAAACGCTATATTAGATTTAATTAGAAAAGCAAAATATTTTTCAATTATATTGGATTGCACACCAGATGTGAGTCATACCGAGCAATTAACTATTGTAATAAGAATTGTGAATTTGGAATCAAAAAAAAATTGAATTACGTGAACATTTCTTGGGTTTCTATCCAATAACAAATACTACCGGCGAGGGGTTAACCGAATTTGTTTCAAAAGAACTTTCAAATCTCAATTTAAATATTCATAATATGCGTGGACAGGGATATGACAAAGGTGCCAATATGCGAGGAAAGCATAATGGCTTACAAAAAAGAATTTTAAATATAAATCCGCGAGCATTTTTTGTACCATGTTCTGCTCATAGCTTAAATTTAGTTGTTAATGATGCGGCACATATTTCACATGAAACAGTAACATTTTTTGATTTAGTACAAGAAATATATGTATTTTTTTCGGCGTCAACTAAAAGATGGGCGATAATAGTAAAATATTTAACGAATTTAAAATTAAAACCACTGAGCGATACAAGGTGGTCAAGTAGAATTGATGCCATCCAACCACTAAGGTATCATACTGAACAAATTTATAAATCTCTTCTTGAAATATCAAATGATCAACTGATTGACTTTAAAACCAGACATGTGGCAAATTCACTTTCACTAAAAATATCATGTTATCGTTATTTATGTTCCATTGTTATTTGGTATGAAATTTTGATGAAAATTAATGTTGTTAGTCAAATATTACAGAACCCAAACACCGATATCAAGAGAAGCGTTACCGCGTTAGATGATTTAATAGTTTTTTAAAAATTGCCGTAATGATAATGGATTTGAAAAAATGCTTACATCAGCTAGTGAATTAGCCCAAAAACTACACATAGAACCTAAATTTCCAGAAGTTGCAAGTTTAAGAATAAGAAAAAAACCCACAAATTTTGATTATGAAGGCAAGGATGAACCAATATTAGATCCAAAAGCAAATTTTAAAATTAACTTTTATTTCTGCATTATAGACCAAGCATTAGTATCAATTACAACAAGATTCGAAGCGCTAAAATTGTATAATGATATGTTTGGATTTATGTATAATATTAAAGATGAAACAGAAGAAATACTTTTGCAAAGCTGCAAAGATTTGCATTTGAAATTAACTGACGAACAAAGAAATGAGTCCGATATTAATGGAATTGATTTATTCGAAGAGATAAAAACTATAAAGGTATTTTTAAAAGAAGAAGATATTAAACCTCAATCTATATTATTATATATTTTACAAAATGATCTTCAGGCAACATTCCCAAATATATTTATTGTGACCAGAATTTTATTAACATTACCAATCTCAGTTGCAACAGGTGAAAGATCGTTTTCAAAATTAAAGATAATTAAAAATTATTTAAGATCATTTATGCTCCAGGAACGTCTAAGTAATATATCAATAATTTCAATTGAACATGAAATCCTAGATAATTTAGATATGCATGACTTAATTTCACAATTTGCTTTGCACAAGGCAATAAAAGTCTCTTTTTTGTGAGTAGTAAACTATTAATTTCATAAACTTTCTATTTTTTGTGTATACTAAACTATAACTTTCCTAAACTACTGTGTTTTGTGATTAATAAAGTATAATTTTCATATACTATTGCTATGTGCTATGTGTGTTCTTCCGTAGTTAGTTAAATTTTTACTTTAATTAAAATGTTATTTTTATTTTGGATTATAGAAAAAAAATTTACAGAAAGGACGAGGAGCGGCAGGAAATTATTTTGCACGCAGGCGGCCTAACAGCTCGGCGCGCCCCTGGTTCCTGGTAATGAATAAAAAACGATATGGGGAAAGGTCACACCATATGCGTGTTTACTAGGCTGATGTAAATTTCCCTTATTATTTAATAATACTGCAATTTCAGCACGTGTGTAACGGAACAGTTGCTGTAGAACCGTTCACAAACCACATATAATGATGTTATATTTGGTGGATTATGTTAGTGTAGCGGTATATTAAAATCAGAACGAGCATAAATAAATTAACATTTCGATTTAATAAAAACTTCATGTGCAGGTTAGCTTAAGCACTCTAATTCACAGCAAAGCACTTATCTACTATAAATCTAGAAAATTCTTCAAAATTATGATCTTAATGCTATTTAAAGTACAATTTTAAGCAAACAAAGGATAATTGGCAGGTATATTCCAGCTAACCCGATTTGGGAAGTATAGGAATAACTGTCTTGACTTTATCCTGTACAAGGCACTTTAATTTACTATTCATTTGTTATCAGAAAATTATTAAATATCACAGTAAAATTAATTCACTTTATTAAAAGGAACAAAAGAACTCATTAATCACAATAAATTATCACACTAAATTATGTCTTTGCACAATTTTTACCTTTACCAAAAAGAAAGACGCATGTGAGCTCATGCTTACCATAGGCAGAGTATAAGCCAATTTTCACGATTTGCACAAAGCGATAACTAAAAAAAAAATATCTAAAATTTCACCAACTATATATCACGAACTGAACTCCTTGAACTCGAATATTTTAAGGGAGAGATTCATGCATAAGCTCGGCCTTATATATGGTCTGAACCGCCATTTTTCTGTGTGGAACCCGCAACCATAATGGAAATTGCTCCGAATATATTATGTTTTATCAGGTGTAGTTTATCTCATTCGATGAAAAATATTAATATCTATGTTTTCTCATCAAAATATCTTCATCATAATTTAATTTCATTGAATGAAAATTAAAATTCCAAATTGCGCTATAACATGGCCAATTAAATTCTTGTCGTCCATGTTGATAGAATTTGATGTGGAACGTATTTTAATCCATCTCACTTCCACTTGCTATCTCTTTCCTTCTCATTAGTTATATGAGAAATCATAAATTCGTAAATATCTTTTCACTAAAAATAACCCAAATTCATGTGCCATATGTTGGCACTACATGAAATTTGACAGTTCCGCGATAATTAAAAGTTTGTTTTGACTGTTCGCGATCGCGAGTTTTTCCGTGCGTTTTTTGTGGAAATTGTGCTAATTACATAAAGGTAAGTTATGCAAATTATGTTTTATGTGTGATTCAGTGATTGTGTGTGTGCTTATTTTCTAAGAAAAGTCGTTTTTTTGTTGAATTTAAAATCTTAACCAGTATTCAGGTGAGATTTTCTTTTGTTGATTTTCGCAGAAAATCTTTACGGGAAGCTGTTTTGTGTAAGAAATCTCATCAACAACTCAGGAACTTCGGTTTTATTGAGTTATTACATTTTAATATCCCTTAAAAACTCGATTTTTGAGTAAATAATTTTCCCTTGTGACAAATGTCAAATGTGAAAATTTATGTGGACTCGAAATTGTTCACGGGATAGTGTTTTCTCACAATTTGTGTGCTCTCTGATTGTAATTCAATGCTTAGTTTAAATTTTAATTGATGGAAATTGAAATTAAGCTACTTATTACATTTTTCACCAATTCCCATAGTGTTGTTGTTGTAATGCCATGTATGTATTTATGTTTACATTTTGCATGGGGAAATTGGATTGTTTGTAGTTTTCATGCAGATTGTTAGCAGGTTTCAATCTATAAGTAATTCATTGTTAATTCATTTAAATAATTCATATTTTCTTTATATTTCAGCTATTGAATGTATGAATGTGTGCCAGTCGCCTTCCTTGGCTTTTTGTTGAGTTAAGTACTGTGCATGGGGCTTTAATTTATTAATTCTTTTTCTTTTCAGCTTGTTCGGGGCTGAACATATTGTATATAGAAATTATTAATTTAATTTCCGAATAAAAAAAAATTCATTAGTCTTGCGATGTCCCCTATCGTATTACAATGGAACAGAGTAAACTGAACACTGGAAAAGCGAAAACACTACACTAGTTCACATTAGGTTAACTTTGCTACAGTCAAAGATTAACTAGTGAAAAGATAGAACACAGAAGAGATTGCCGATCCGATTGATTTCCATTTAAATGTACATGGCTGAAAAAGGAAAGAAAGAAGAACAAATAACAAAATATCAAGCCTCTTTAAAAATTTTCCGAATAAGACAAAAAATGTGAAAGCGCAGATTATATGCAACGAAACAGAATGGCAAATGATGCATTCTCGTAAATAAATAAGAAGGGCGAAGTTTTCAGATTTTACACTCATAAAATGTTCCCGCACTTTTGTGAAAACCAGTTTTCTGTGAAATTTTGAGAGAATTATCCAATGTTTTTATAGCAGCAAAACCAATGTTTGTTGGTGTAATTCCAAAACCCTCGAGAATACTTCACAAGCCATGAACCAGACTACCCCCCCCCCCCTGCCACATGAGAGCCCCAACGGAGTCCTTACATTCTAAAAGATTTGCAGTGTTCTTATGTAAAACTGACAAAAGTTTGATTTGAATAGCTCCTCCGCCCTAAACTATTATTCATACAGAAAAATGGTGTTCTGATAATCTCCTTATCTTCCGAACCGTAATACGATTTCTAAAAAAAAAAATTCTCAGCTGAATAAACTGTAATGTCGCTGTGCCGTCATGGGATGCCGTAGGCTGATGGTATTGAATTTAGCTGCCAACAGATTCGGACGCCGGCTGCACCTATACAGTTATCACTCAGCTGAGAGGTATTGAGCGTAAAATGGTAAGGTTAATTCAAAACTATTTTATTAGTTTGTTAAGTAAGGTATTTAGGAAGTATAGCCTTTGGGAAGGTAAGGACTTAAGCTGTAAATTACTAGAAGACTATTTTCCTGTATTGATAGTAGTGTAGGCTCTATTGCATATTTTAAGTCAATGTTTGGCACTTTTCCATAAGTATCAATATAGAACATTTTAGAAAACGGGCTCACAACGCATACATATAGATTTCTGTTTCATGGCTTGGGAAGTATCCAAACCCTCGAGAATACTTCACAAACCGTGAAACAGACTACCTCCCTACCCCATGCGAGGCCCAACGGAGTCCTTACATTCTAAAATATTTACAGTGTTCTTATGTAAAACTTACAAAAGTTTGATTTGAATAGCTCCTCCGCCCTAAGCTACTATTCATACAGAAAAAGGGTGTTCCGATAATCTTAAGCTTGCTTTCTTATCTTCCGAACCGTAATGAAATGTTTATACCTTTTCTAACAAAATTATTTAAAAAAATTTATCTTAACCGAATGACTACGATTTCTCAAACAAAAATTCTCAGCTGAATAAACTGTAATGTCGCCGTTTCGTCATGGGATGCCGTAGGCTGATGAGATTGAATTTAGCTGCCAACAGATTCGGACTCCGGCTGCACCTATACAGTTATCACTCAGCTGAGAGGTATTGAGCGTAAAATGGTAAGGTTACTTCAAAACTGTTTTATTATTTTATTAAGTAACGTATATAGGAAGTATAGCCTTGGGAAGGTAATGAGCGAATCTGTAAATTACTAGTAAACTATTTTCCTGTATGGATAGTAGTTTAGCTTCTACAGCATATATAAAGTCAATATTTGGTACTTTTCTATAAGTTTTAATATAGAACATTTAAGAAAACGGACTCACAACGCATACATAAAGATTTCTGTTTCATGGCTCGGGAAGTATTCTCGAGGGTTTTGGTAATTCCTATGATATTTGAACAGCACGTGCTCTTGTGTACATTCGTTTTGCTCTGAAGAGATTAAGTGGGAGAAATTCTTGCTGGATTCTCTGATATTTTCGGGAAAAATGAGAATTTTATTTAACAGAAATTTACATCTCCTCTTAGTGCGTTGTTCAATGCAAAATTTAACTTTTTCTAAACAAAGTGAAGTAGTGTAACCCGATGTTAATTATTATGAATAGTTTGAAAGGATTTTGGAGATGTTCAAGAAGATTTTATCGTTCGGGTAATCCTACATTATCTCGATTTTTGTTTTTAACTCGTTGTCTCAATCGCACTACAATAATGCATATTTAAGTACTTTTCCCCCATTCATGCAAAAGACATAAGTATATAACATTATTTTGTTCTTTCTTGAAAACACGGAACATTTTTAATTTTGTTCTTCTGTGTGCTATGGGCCTGCCCAGACGAGAAGATTTTAGGGGAGGAAGGAATTTCCGCCCATTGGGATTTGGCGTACCAACACAAAATGTAATTCCTTATATGATCACCGAAATTAATTTTGCGTTTGTTCAATGAACTTACAGTTTTTGATATAATCCATAACTGTGTCACAAGTTCCCAACACGTAATGATAATTAAATTATTATATTAACACCTAAAATCGTAGATATACATTTGTACAGCCGTCCGACAGAGATTACAAAAATTTGGCCATTTCAAAATGGCCGGAACTAATTTGTTTGAAGTAATATTGGTATGCTGCCCGTTCTGCCGACCGAAATTTGTCGTTTCGGAATTTTGTCTACCCCCCTATACTTCTCACCCGTAAAAACTGCGCATAATCTCCCGCGTGTGGGCTATAGCTATCTTGTTGCTGAATCGTTGTCTCGCTACATCAGAAATGACACAAAGCGCAACTCACGAAACCTGTGTCACAAGCGCGCCTTTTTTAAATTCTCACAAATGTATTTAAATATTTTACATTAAAATCTCGCGACCCCAAGATTTCGCTAAGCGATTCCATTTGGGGTCGTGACCCATAATTTAAGAAGCCTTGACTATAACACAATGACGGCATGGTGAAATACAACATTAAAAGTTACCTGCACTTTTGAAAAGAATGCGTTCTCTCGAGTGAGTGATGTAACCCGTTAAAGAAGTGATAATATCATTGCGTTTAGAGTAATCTATATGCTTGCGTTGGGAGTTTGTTCTCTAAAATGTTCTATATTGATGCTTTGGAAAAGTGCCAAACATTGACCTTATATTTGCTACGGAGTCTAAACTACTATCCATACAGGAAAATAGTCTTATAGTGTAACGATCGTCCCCAAACAAATCCCATCAGGCGAGATCGATGTGAACAGTTAATTAAATTCAAAGTCAAAGAAACCTTCTCAATGGCTGGAGCAATAAACCGACAGTTTAGAACAATTAGAAATTCTCGAGAAATGCATTAAGGGTAGACGAAGGATAGGTCACAGATTATATGACAGGTTGTATACGCCGGCTCCAGGATTATCTGAAGTGTAGCTAGAATAGAGTACAATAAACACATAACTAACAGCGGCGACAGCATTTGACAATTGGGTGGTAGAATCAGTTCATTCTTAATTTGGAAGTATAGGCGGTAAAAAGTGAATTTGTTTAGTTTCGGACTGAGTAAATAGATAAATCAGTTCAGTGGAAGTAATACATTTTTAACAAAAAAAAAAAAAAATGCAAAGTGAGGGTGAAAACGTCACGTCTGAAAATATGGTGGAGGTGATAACGCTATTAAGAAAAGAAATTGAAAATTTAAAAAAAGAAAATGGTGCGTTAGTGAAACGGGTTGAAGTAATATCAGAACCAAGTGATAGTGATTCATTAGGCGGCCAAGAAGCTCAACGTGGAAATAATTCATTTTATAGAATGGGAAATTAAGGAGATGATCGATCCTTTTAATCCGGAGAGTAGAAACAAAATAACGGCCGTAGAATGGATACGAAATATCGAAGCATTGAGCATAAGTTATTAAGAAAGAATGACCAATTTAAGTGGGGAGAGGAAGAAGAAAATGTTTTTCAACAGTTAAAAGCCATTTTAGTTAATCGCCCGGTTTTAACGCCCTATGATCCGGAAGCGGAGCATGAACTGCACATTGACGCTAGTAGCCACGGGTTGGCTGGGATCTTGATGCAAATCGGAGTCGTAGATCAGAAATTGCATTCTGTGTCCTACTTTAGCAGAGCCACAACTGAAGCTGAGTCCATACATTTACGTATTAGATGATCTAGCTGTGCTAGAGAGCCTGGAAAGGTTAAAACACTATTTGCTGTTGACAGAATTCACGTATGACTCCAGAGAAGCACAATCTTCTTCCGAAAATTGCCCGTTGGTGGTTGAAAATCCACGAATATGAGTTTGAAGTGGTTTTCCGCCCCGGAAGAAAACTAACACATGTTGAGGCCTTAAGCCGAGCACCAAGCGAGGAGGGAAGGGAGGGGGATACTATAGTCGAGCATGTCATGATCATCAGCACTTGCCCAGAAGACTGGATTGTTACTCTTCAGATGCAGGATCCTCGATTGCAAGAAGTCAGACGTGTATTAGAAAGAGACCTCTGGTGAATCATAAGCACAAAAACGGAATTAAAGGTAACCTTATCATGTAACATGGGCGAGTTTATAAACAAACAGATAGCTGAAATAATTCCGTTGTACCCACGGGAATAAGATGGTGCATAATTAGATCTATGCACGACGATCGTGGTCATTGCGGAGTAAATCGTACGATGGAAAACATACGAAAATTATTTTGGTTCACCAATATGAAGCAAGTCGCCGTAAAATACATTAACAGTTGTATCGATTGCCTTTACAATCAACGAGGAGTAGATGAGAGGCGATATATTATACATTCGCAGCAAGTTCTTCTAATACCTTTTCATGCGGTGTATTTGGGTTACTTAGGATCCTTCCCAAAGAGTAAGGGAGGTAATCAATATGTAATCGGAATGGTAGACTCGTTCACAAATTTCGCTGTGTTTAAATTTGATTTAGAATCGTTAAAAATAAATGTTGTTAAAATTGTTCTTTCTCCATCATGGACCGATTCTAACAAGTGAAGGTTCGATTCCAGTCCGCGGCAAAAATTAATAAAAATTGAATTTACAATTTATTTGTGCGCTTTCATCGTTACTGGTTAATACCAGCTGAAAGCAAACGGGGCTTAGTAGGCTAGTTACAAATTTGATAAATGCAAGAGGGAAAATTATCTGTCTCGTTAGCTCAGTGGAAAGAGCAGTCGCCTGGAGAACGGAAGGTCCCGGTTTCAAACCCCGGACGAGGCGGTTGTTTTTTCTTCTTGTATTTATAGATTTGATTTAGAATCGTTAAAAATAAATGTTCTTAAAATTCTTCTTTCTCCAGCCAGGATAACTGGAACTAAGAGCGTAACAAATATCCTGGATGTAGTATGGGACTCTGCGTTCACCTCTAAAGAGTTTGAAAGATATTGTTACGATAGCGCCATTAAGCATACGCTGATATTGAAAAATACTTTCACTTACACCTTGAAATCCTCTTTGTCCACCATGACCAAAGCCGAAGATGGATGAGATTGGGACAGATACGTTTCAAAAATACAAGTTGCTTTCAACAGTACTAAAGACTTAACACGAAATGTCAAGAACGGAAATTTCCCACTTCAAAATTGAACAAAATGTTGTGATCTAGAATGCTGGATGGACTAAGTTGATTATAATATAAAACACTTTCAGTGTGTATAGGAAAAAGGAGATCCAAAAGTAAAGGATACGTTGCATTAAAGTAAGTGGGTAAGTTATTTGAAACGCCTAAGTCCAGCGACAGAAATATGATTATGATAGGAGTCTGCGCATTCAAATTAACATTAAAATCTCCACAAACGATGATATCCTCATACCGAAGCCAGAGATCGGATAATGCATTTTCGAAATATGCGCCATTAGTTGCAGCAATGCGATTCGGTGAGTAGTACACATACAATCATACATTTAGTTGCCCTGTTTGAGATTTTGACGCTAATAAAATCAGTTCCTTCAATTCGGAAAGATTTAACTACTTTAAGAGCTGAAAAAATCTTTAATATAAATGGCGACCCCACCACCAACACACCGAACCCTGTCTTGGCGATACAACATAAAACCGGGTAAACGGACAGATTCTGCTAAGACATTACCCAGCAAACAATTTGGCGAGGCTTTGTCAAAAGTAAGGAATGAGCAATAGTTGTGAAACAAGAACAGCATTATTACAATGAAGTGTATATATAATTGCCTCTCTTTCAACTATTGCCTATTTCTCAGTTTTAGCAAGCCTCGTTCAAATTTTCATGACTTCTTCTATCAAATTCGCTTTTATTCAATTTAACAACAAGACCTTTTACAATTTATTAAAATTCCTGACGCATTTTCTTTTCCAAGCTAGCGGACTTAAATTGTAATAAAATTATAATAAGATATTGTGGAAATATTTAAAAAAGATTGCCCTTATGAAGTACAAAATGTCAATCCAGACATATTAAAAATAAATTGAAATTGGTAAATTAAAAGTAATTTACTCAACCCTCTCAGTTGGCAAGTATATAAAATATATATACTTGCTTTTGGTAAGGAATATGCGAATTACTTATAAATTGCCTTTTTTAGCTTACTTTCGTATGTCCGTTTAGTCCGCCACCTAAATTACAAACGAGTATTTGGCAATATCGTTTTCGAGGGCTATGCTTGCCCATGGCAAGTTACTTTCGAGTTATTTTCGATTCAATTTGTTTGCTGGGTACTGTTTAGCCAGCTTTCACTGACACATATTGCGTGTAATTTAGAATCGTTAAAGATGACCCTGAACTCATCAATCTTGTTCTTACGGCTTCGAGCATTCAATTAGAAAATACTAAATGCTTTCTTCTGCTGAGTAAAAATGTTTAACAGCGTTCTCACCCTGCTCAAGCCAGAAAAGCTCATATCGAGCACTTTCCTAATACCCAAAGCCGAAGTTGAGAATCCAAAAGGCGCTCACTTAAGAAGAAATTATGTAGGAAAAACTCAACCCCGCTGATGTGTGTGCTACTGGACTTCAACGTAATGCAGAATCTAATCTAATTGAATATATTAAAAATGAACACAAACTTGTTTATGTAAGTAATTTATGATTAAAAAATAGAGAGAGCAAAAAAACGAAAATTGAAAGGTTAATTAAATGTTTACAAATAAAATTTAAGTAACTATGAACTTTGTAGACAATAACTAAACAAAGCAATAATATTAAAAAGACAATAAGAAGAAAAAAACTCAAAACAAAAAGTTACAAATATTCTTCCGAATAATAAGCTTCATGTAAAGTTCAACCCACTTCCATAATAGCCTCAGGATCAGATACCCAACAATCTAAATCAGCAACTTCCGTCATCGCCCCAGGATCAGGAACAAAATTATTCAAGTCAGCCATCGAAGTTATTTTCTCCGGCGGACTATCGACATTTAGACGCATGTAAAAAATCCTTGTCGAGTGTAGACTGAATGCACAAGTTTTTTTGCCTCGCAATCTCAACGTGCCACGAAGTATCTTGTGATTAGAGGGCGTGAGACTTTCAAAAGCATTGACCTTAATTTCAGAGGAGAATCCACAATCAATTTGATTCAATTTAAGCAGACGTGAAGTTCGAAATTTATGTAGAAAATTTCTCTGTTCGTTAGCATAGATGTGAATTTAACTATAAGAGGCCTATCCTGGAATTACCACTGCTCTGATTTTGATTAGGCCAAAAAATTGAGGTGCGTGCCTACAGACCATATCCTATAGCGGACGTGATGCCCGTAAGTACTTGCTGTGGAGTAATCAATGAAGAGCAGAGCACCCCAGTTAAGATAGTATCATTAAGATGGTACTCCCGATGGAGATCATTAACTAAACATTGCATTTCAGTGACATCGCTCTGTAAATTTTCAAATAAACCTTGCCAATTTCGATATCGAAATGAGATAGAACTTGATCAATTCACCTAGTAAAGTGATCCTCGAACTCGTCGAATCTTTCATTAATTATTTGTGATATAGATTTTACAAGCTTTCTTTCAAAGCAATTCAAAAGAGTCGGTAGAGTAGATAGAGTTGATCTCCTCTCATGCGCACTCGCAACTACATGGGTATTTTTTATACAGCACCATCAGCAATTTTTGTGGATGATTTGGTAACAGTAGGTAAAACCCTCGATTCAATTCTCGCTGTATTTCAATTAATGGAAAGTATTTTAAAAACAGTTGTGAATATTTTACAAAAATCCACAACATGCAAATCATGCACAGTACATCATGAAATAAACATGGATTTTATTAGTCGTTAAAAAGGGTAATGGGAAAGCCTATCGACGTTTAAAAAAGAACTAGGAAAATATACCCATATGCAATAAACAGCGACGCCATGCGCAAATTTAGATGCACTGCAGCAAGAACAAGAACCAATGACTAAATTTATATCATAACATTTCATGTAAACAACGACTTTCTTCATTTGGGTACATCTAGCGCCATCTATTGAGTTGTGAGCTCATTCCATCGCTTAAGTGTGGGGAATTTTTTAGACAAAATTCAGAAATTGAGATACTCAAGGACGAATGATATAAGTGCTATCGTTGAAAAGTTCTCTTTGTAAAAAATACTCTTGTTGTTTCGTTGTGTTTGATTTTTGCTGCTCGAGTCTCGCGTATGTCAGCTCCTTGACGTAGGCACATGCGTTCTATGTTACCCAATCAGTATGCACGACTGCATGAAATGTGCAGGTCACTGTGACAAGTTAATAAATAGCTAGGTTATGCTGAATATTGGCTTTAAATTATATTAGTGATCTAGACTTGATTTATATAATTGTGAATATTGTGATGATAGTCAAACTTTATTTTATAGAGAAACCCAGTGAAATTTATTTCGACATAACCAAAAACACCCTGAGAAAGGAAGTGGAAGAAAACATTTTATATATGAGGGGCTCCAAAGTAGAGGGGTGCAAGTAACATTTCGTTAAAAATTGAGATAAGAGCATAAATGCAAATTTTATATTCCCAAAATGTTTATGACAAAGGGATATCACTAAATTCCTAACCTGCGTTAATTTATAGCAGCATTTCTACCCCTTTGCTGTTAGCCTTAAGGCTTAAATACAGTTGCGACGGTTGACAACTATTGCAGTAATAGGAGCAATTTTCTCCATGAAGGTTTTATGGATCGTGTATTACATTACATTGTTGCATTACAACTTCTGAAAATATTAAAAAAGATCGCGCTATATTATAGGAGGTACACTTTAGGAAAGCCGATGCTGCGAGAACAGCTAAGAAAAACGCTAAAGAGCTAGCGAGCAAGCCATCAGATCGTATTGCATTTTGCTTTGATTTACAAAGGACACTACCAACCAAAGGACACTGAGACAATTTTGGACATATAATTTCGGAATTCACAACCTAGTGTCTGGATCAGGAATCATGTTCATGTGGCGTCAAGAGGCTCTCAGGAAATTATGTCATGTCTCCTGCAGTTTATCATCTACTTTCCATCCAAAATTACCCACAATCAAGCCTTTAGCGAAGTGCTGGCGGACAAAACAAAAACAAAATGATCAGTTCTGGTATTACATAGTCAAAAACACCACTATTAAATCCGTTGATTGCAGATTTTTAGTATCTGGCCACTATTTCATGGAGTGCGACCAACATTTTGTCATTATAGAAATGTTCACACGTTTTTGTTCCCGATGACTGTTGTACCATTGAATCGAAATCTAGCAGGAAATTTACGGTAGATAGGTTAAAGCAAAGGGAGTTTAAGTCAATTCAACAATGACAGTGCTTATCAAAGATTACATATCAGGCATACGACAAGTGCAGTGGCTAAATTTTGAAGTCTACACCTTTCTCATTATTCTATAAAGAAACTGTCAATGCAGATATGCCAGTTGAATGGATTGATATGAAAAAAATACCTGGCGGAGCAGGTCCATGTTGAACCGACTCCACTGTACGAACGAGCAATAAACATTAAATTAGCTAATTGCAAGAATCTAATGGATTTCGTTCCATTTATTCCTCCAATTCACCACCAATTCTTCAAGTCCCTTCCACAAGAATTGGGTGGTAAGAACAGAGAACAGCGCGATATAGTAGGGAACCCATAGTAACGAACCTGAAGGAGAAATGAAAAGGGGCTTGGTCAGTGAAGCTGATAATATCTTAGAGTCTTGATAATAACAAAAAGAGAAGATGAAGATTTTACACACTCAATATTAAATTAATTTTCTTTTTCTGAATTTAAAAGTAATTTAACAGTCTGAGCTATATTTTCCTTTGGGTTATTTTTTCGTTTTGTACTTTTTTAAATAACTATTTTGTTAAAATACTAAATATTCGGGATATAAGGATAGGGATACAATTACATTTTTAACAGGAAAAGCGGTAAAAGTGATTGCAAGGGGAATAGGGAATAAATTATTACCTTTGTACTAAACCAAAAACCGTCGAACATTATTTTATTTACAACCAAAAGCTATTAAGATATCCGGCTTATTTAAGACTTTACACTGAATTTAGGATATCCAACCAACTTTAAAGTGTTATATCTCAAAAGTGTGAAAAGTGTACTTGCACCCTCCTGCTTTTAGCCCCTCATTAATATTCTTGTAAGTAGCTGGCGTTGCCTTCATGCTCTCTCCAGTTCTACAGCAATTAAAACAGAATATATGAACTTTTCCTTGATAAAGTGCATGTTATAACACAAATGATATTTTTCTAGTTACTGTTCTTGCTGCTCGTTTGGAGTTAATTTAAAAAAACTTCCACATTTATCAATTTTTTCTTAAATCACCCACAGGCTTGTATTTTTTATGTGCCTGTCGACCTGTGTATTTGATATTATATTTCATATGTAGCTATGCACACAATTGATCAGCAGCAGATGAACAAGATCGCTTTATTTCAGATAGGTGTACAGAGGGAAGCTTCTGTTAGACGAACTTAAAAATTAAGTTCTTACGCCATTACAATACAAAGATGTTTCAGGCATATGGTATAGCCATATATAGAACTCAATTTTCTAAAATAGAATTGAATATCTCAAACTCCACAGTGTTTCACACCCAACAAATCTTCTTTGGGTAGCGCTCAGTTTTTTCCTAGAAATTTACTGGATGTTTTTTCGTTAGAATTTGTATGTAGTAGTCCTTATTATGGTGAAAAAATGGCCGTCTTCGGTATAAAAATGGAAATATTTTCATCTCATCATTGCGAAGAACTGGTAAGTCCTGGAAATTTGCTTCCCATGACAAAACTGTTCACAACGGAGTACTAATGGATGTGCAACAAAGAACGGAAGAAATATATGCAAAATATGGGAACTGGGGTGTATATGACCCAAGTGCAAAAAAAAGTTTTTCGGTGGTTAAAAGTCAGCTATCACGTTAAAACGATCAAAGACAAACTTCACCACTCGTTTACCCTCTCCTCCATATTTAATTTAGTACCAAGCATGACGTAGTATGGACAACCCCCTATGAAGTTTGGTACAACCACCAAACCCCAAAACACCCTCCCCCAAACATTTGTCAACTATATATTTGTCCTCTAAACCCTTAATCCATCAGCAAAACCCCAATTCTCTACAGTCCTCCCACACAGAGTTAGGCAACCGTGAGTATTGCGACAAAGAAAATTTACCGCCGAAGCCGCTCAAAACTGCAAATTAACGTTAATCGAAATAAAATATAGCCTATAATACTCATGCATACCTAATTACCAAAGCAAATTCTTTTTAATTTGTTTTTATTGGGTTTACAGATCCTGAGTTTACCCCTGCGAATTATTGCAGTTTCTGATAATGTCTTTATTATTTTTAATTCCCGTTTATCAGCTCCCATTTCTACCCCACACTCTCCCCGCCACATTTCCTCCACCTATCTTGTTCGCCCTGAGCTCCCAAAACTCAAGAGAACCTACCCTCCTACATCCCTCCAAAACTATTGATAGAAAAAAGAAATTTAAATTTATTTCGACATTGGAAGGTAATAGGCAGATGTACCTCAAATCTGAACAAAAGTCCAACCGTTTACAACAAAAAGTGATACCCTTAATCGTCCCAGGCGATTCGCACTCTTTCACATTTCATACGTTTTCCCTAATTCTCCAACCATGTTAGTGAATTGGGAATGGAAAAATAGGGAATTATGAATTTTAAGAAAACGAAATTCTCATCTCCCAAATTCTCCGTGTTACAGAATATGGCCCCAGGCTGTGGTGCTCATGATTAGTGGAGGCCGTATACAAATAATTTCTCAACAGAAGTGAAATCTTCGGAGAATCCACATTATTTTTCGCTGAGGTCAAACTACACATCGTGCCTGCAATGTCCTTGTATTATAGAATCATTGATAGCACTTTCCCATCTCAATAACTCATCTTACGTAAGTCATTATCAATGAGCCTTCCGTATCTAGTGGAGTAAGCGTATGTTGAGCCACTTGGACGTTATTTATACCGGTACAGCATAACCTCATGATGAAAATTTTCGTTTAAAAGTATATAAAAGATGCTTATAGAAATACCGAACTTGAATTAAACAAGTAAAACCCTAGAATTGGTCTAAGATACCCTAGATGACTTCCCGTATATAATTTCGTATGGTCACCGATCTATTCAAGTTTGATTTCTGAAGTTGTTTTTCGCATATATTACTAGAACGGTAGTAGTAGAACTACTATCGATTTATCGGACAGAAAAAATGAAAAATGATTATAACCAATTTTATATGATTTCGTATTCTGAAGATGTTTTTAGTACAATAAACAGTCTAGGACTGATCATTTTCACAGTATATGTAAAATACATAAATTTTTATATGGCAACACCAAGAAGAGATTGCCCGATTTAGTCCACTTTTGGAATTTTATGTGTTACTACTATAAAAACGGCACGTACCAAATTTCAGCTCTCTATATCAAAGCGTTCTCAGGCAGTGTCCAAATATATACTCTAAAACGAAATTTTTGTATGGCAACCCCACGAAAAAGGTGCCCGATTTGTCTCATTTTCGAAATTAATTTTACTTTTTCTTTAAAGTACGTGTGTACAAAATTTCAGCTTTCTACGTGAACGCGTTCTCGAGTTATCGTGCGTAAAGGCGGACGGACGGACGGAAATGCAAAAATCAAAATAACTTTTAATATTATGCGTAGGCGTCAAATCTATTTTGCTCTACCATCATTATATCGAAGTTTACAAACGGAATGACAAACTTAGTACATATATCCTTTAGATTTCGTCTAGGGTATAAAAAACTGACATGAACTTTTAAAAGCCATTGCGCTGTATTTTATTAAGAAAAACAAATTTTGTTTAGTTTTTGTAAATATATATAATAAAAACAAAACACATACCTGGTACCTATCCAATGCAATTGCAGTTATTGAAATAGTTGAAACGAATATGCTAGTAGCCTGTAAGGTGCCAATTATTTTGCATAGAAAAGTTTGATTCCCCAACGGCCAGTATTTCGTTAGTATTTCCATTAGAGTCAACGGCATAGTTACCAGGCAAAGTAGTAAATCTTTAAAAAAGTTTATAGTATAAAACTCCAATAATTTATTATTTAATTATAAATATAATGTGAACTTACCAGAAATGGCTAAATTAAATATAAATAAATTTCGTGCTGTTCGCATTACTGGTTTCCGCAGGACAGCTATTACTACAAACATGTTTCCAATAGCACCGACTGTAATCAGCACAGAATAAGTTATTATCAGTGTATAGCATGCAGAATCTTCTATCTTTCGATTTCTAGAAAACTGCTCTATAAGTTTAGGATCCACTTGTAAGCTGGCATTTATTATGGTCATAGAGTCGACTGTAGTCAAATTCACGAGTTCAGTTATAGTATTCATATCCTCCTGCAAGAAAAAATGAAGAGAGTTATTCGAGCATTAAAATAGCTAACTTGTATTTGAGGTTTGAAATCTTTTTTCCCATATAAATTTTGTATAAAGGTAGCTTCGCTCTTTTGCCATCCCATTGTTAAATACGCAGATGTGCAGTCGAGTTGATAAAAAAAAAACTAATTTTTAATGTGATATATTCTCGTTTGAATCATTCTCCCATACAATTTTCTTAGGCCGAACGCCCCCCAAATGTGGCACGTGATCTGACGTGTGATGTGGTAAGTAAAATGCATGTATCTTGCATTTACATGAACTTATATGATCCATTGCCCACTGAAGTGATATGACACAAATGTGACTTGTAGCATCTAGCATGTCACATTACTGTCAAGAGATTGCTGCTCCATTTTGTGCCAGATGTTACTTATTCGATATTGTGAAAAAGTGCATGATACATAATTAAATAATAAAACATCAAAGTGGGAAATATGTCAAGTGCTTGTAAAAGGGAAGCACTTCCACACTGTAGCCAGAAAATATCTTTTCTGAGGCGCTCTTTTACCATAGCCAAAGGAATCTGTGCGGAAACGGATGTTTTCAGTTTAAACTTTTTCATAACCTATCTGTGTAATTTTTTGTTTTTGTAAAAATATGACTCATATGCAGCGCAGCAAAATTTTCATTTTTAGGGTTCCGTACCCAAAGAGTAAAAATGGGAACCCTATTACTAAGCCGTAATAAGTAGACAGTTGAAATTTTCACAGAGTGTGTATTTCTATTGCCGCTATAACAACAAATAACTAATAAAAATAAAATAAAATTAAAAATTAAAGGGGGCCCCCATATAAGAAACGTGTTTTTTCGGCGTTTTATTCTCATACATTATTTTTTATTTATTTATTTACCTAGAGTCTACAGAGTTCGTCTCCTACAGACTATTAATTACTTAATTAATTTAATGCTAACTCTACTGAGAAACAGAATTTATACAAAAATAATAAGTTATCTAATTTGTAATTTCCATGCATGTTTAAAATTAAAACTAAAAATTCTATGTAATTGAATTTTCAAGCATTAAGAAAGATTGCTTGCATGTATCTCTTGAAGCAGAGAAATCTAAATATTAATAAAAATAGTTGAATTTATTAATACAATTATTTACGCATTCATAATAACCACAGTTGGTTCTATGAAAAGAAGCATAAAGTAAGTTTCTTGCTCTTAAGGACCTTTCTGGAGCATGTAAATTCAACATATTAAGAAGCTCTGGGCATAAAATATTGTTACACAGAATATCCCTTATAAATAAAGCACATTGCATGTCACGTCTGAAGCTTAGATTTGATAAACCTATTAGTAAATGTCTTGACTCATACGAGAGTAAGTTATCCCCCCATATTTTAAGCCTATATAACATATAATACGTGTAAATGTGCTTTGAATAGATTCCAATCTGTGGATGTGGACTTGGTAATGGGTAGATCAAATTATTGCAGCGTATTCTAGGATGGGACGAACAATATTGGTAAATAAAGTTTTAAAAGTGCCAACGTCTCTGAATTCATTAGAGTTTCTTTTTTTATGAAACCGACAAGTTTATAGCATCTTAAACATATATATTCTATGTTTCTTGCAAAAGATAGTTTATTATTAAATACTACAACCAAATCGGTGATTTCACAAAGACGATTTAAAGAAACAGTATTAATAACATAATTAAACCATATCGGGCTTATAGAACGATTATAGGTTAAAATATGACATTTTGAAGTATTTAAATTGACCAGATGGATAAACTATCATTTTGTAGCTGAAGGCCTGAATTTGAGGAGGTAATTTCTAGAAACATCTTTAAATCATCAGCATAAATTAAACAGCGTAAATACTTGAATATTGTGCTAATATCATTGATGAAAATATTGAATAAAATAGGACCCTAAGGAGCTACACAATTTGCTTTATTATCATAAGTACGCATTATTTTTTCAAATGACAGCATTGTAATCTTTTTTTTTCAAATGACAGCAATATTTTTTCAAATGATGCCTACTCTCATTTGAAAAAATAAATAAAAAGTACATAGTGTTAAATTTTGTATGATGGTACGGAACACGAGTCTGCCTCAGACGTGATCGATTTTTTTTAATAGTCAGTTGAAGTGTGCGGTTAATTAGAATTTTAGTAGTCAAGTGAAGTGTGTGATAATTTAAATTTCTTAAGAGGAGTCAGTACTCAGTAAAAGTTTGAATGTAGATACCAGCGAGCCTGTAGGCAAAAAATAATTTCTATACGTAGGTTTGTGACCTAGAAGTGAGAAAATTCATATAAAATTAGCCAAGACCTAGACCCCAGACCACATTAGAGACATCTAGCGTAAAAGACAGAAACCTAACGTGCGAAAAAATTATACAATTTAAGACGAAAAATGAAAATTTGAAGTTCAAAGGAATTAAAAATGTTGAACGAGAATTAACTCTCCTAAATTTTGTTTGCACACGTTAGTTAAATATACTATTTGGCTTTGTATTTTAACAACTTTTGATGAAATATTGTAATTTCTCGTCGGTGAAATATCGGGAGAAAATACAAGTATTATTAGAGTCAAATAATTAAAAAAAAAACCACTACAAATGAAAAAACGCGACGTTAAATGCTAGGTCCAGGCTTTATCTTTCTAAAATTGTCAAAATCTAAAGAAATGAGAATACCTACTAACAGGTATTTGTATTAAAAAAAATTCAAGTTTCCGAGCTAATATATCCATTCCAATACATTTTTTTTTATTTTTCCCGACGTTATTTACTAGACCTCTTCGTTACCTTTAATTTAAGGTAGAAATCATTATTCTGGTACAAATAGTTTGCCAGAAATTCGCATTGAAAATGTATGAAACGGGAAAATCTCGGTACTGACTCCTCTGCTGTTTTTGTAATTCGTATTGATTTTAAATGAAACGGGGCGAATTCAAAATAAAATTTTTAATAAAGCCCGTATCTTGATTCCTTCTGTATTCCCTATAAACGTTTCAAGAGTGCTTCTATACAAGCGCTCCAAGGGCGCTTCCTCTGAGGACATGCTCACGTTCAAACGATATGAACAAAGATACGGTGGGCAAGCGCTTTGAGCTTCCCAGGAAGCGTTCTTGCATTAGCCTTTGAGCGCTTCCATTTCCTGCTGGGATACTAAGGAATTATCATAGTAAGGGTACTTTGGTTGGTTTTATAAACAAAATTAAAGATGATCCTGAGTTTAATATTAACTTTGTGTCTGTTACCGAAGATCGTCCATGCTTATATGATTACACTAGCATTATCATCACCTTCATTCTCATCAACGGCTACCGCAGTTATCTAGAACAACCAGAGCCACATATATATTATATTAATAGCCCCGAAGGTTCTTCTAATTACCCATCGTCATTTGATCTGATCAATCCTCAACAAAATGATATTACCACATTAATACTTTGAACGTGGGAGACTGTTTGCGCCTCGGCCAATAGAATTTATCTTTATACTTTTATACTAAGTTATATATAGTTTTGCGTTACTGGGCACTAGAAATGTTGGTACAGAATTGTATTTTTCAATAGCGATAAATTAGTTTTTATACGTCTTGCTACCTATCCGCTGGATATTTTTTGCCTAGGTGCAATACCCATTATTATGCAAAAGCGTGTTTTCGTAGCTAAAGAATTGCAAGACCTCTACCCAATAAGGACTCCTTAGTCACAATTCAATTCTTTCCACTTAATTCACAGGTTTTAACTAACAGTTTATTTCTTAACAATTTGCCTTTCATACGTGAAAAATGATCTGTCTATAAAAATTTACAAATCTGCACAGGTAATAATTCTCACGACCTTTTTATACCCAAAATGAAATCCTATATTATACTAAGTTTGTCATTCCGTTTCGAAAGCATGAAATATTGCTGGTAGAGCAAAATTGGTTGGACATCCAAGCATAATATTAAAAGTTATTTTGATTTTATGATGTCCGTCTGTTCGTCCTTACAATAACTCGAGAACGCGTTTACTTAAAGTTCTGAAATTTTCCACATGGAATTTTAAAAAAAAGTAAATTTTCCTTCGAAATGGGATCAATCAGGAAACTCTTTCGTAGGGTCACAGTATACATACAGTAGAACAGCTTGGAAGAAACTGAAAGGTGAATTTTAGAATTTTTATTTAAAAAGGAAACAATTAAATATGATTTGGAAGAAAAGGGCGAACAGTAGCTAATTGCACAATGATAGGGAAAAGTATTAGTTTTATTAAGGACATATCGCGACAAAAGTACTACGGATGTGTTGTTCCACTACTAAATAGCTTTTTGATTGTAAAGGAGTGTTTATAAAGATGCCATGGACAATGTATAAGGTGAAAACCCTCGAGAATACTTCACAAGCCATGAAACAGACTCCCTCACTACCACATGAGAGCCCCAACGGAGTCCTAACATTCTAAAATAATTGGAGTGCTCATATGGAAAACTGACAAAAGTTTGTTTTGAATAGCTCCGCCGCCCTAAACTATTATTCATACAGAAAAATTGTGTTCTGAAAATCTTCTTATCTTCCCAGCCGAAATACATTTTTATACCTGTCGTAACAAAATTATTTGAAAAAATTTATCTTAACCAAATTACTACGATACCTAAAAAAACAAACTCTGAGCAGAGTAATAATTCTGTGCATATATGCTGCTATGCCGTAATATCCGTGGTCTGATGCAATCGAATCAGTCTGCCTACAGATTCGAACTTCGGCCGCACATACACTATTCCAACTATTACTTAGCTGAGAGTTATTTTGCGTAAAATGGAGGGGTTACTTTGTAATCAAAACGATTTTATTATTTTATTAAGTAAGGTATATATTAAGTGTAGTCTTTGTAAAGGTAATGAACGCTTTAAATTACTAGAAGACTATTTTCCTGTATAGATAGTAGTTTAGGCTCCATATCGTATATAAGCTGTGTTCCTTTGGGTACCTTGTTCTAGAAAGAATTGTTCTGTCGATTGAAGCGAACTATTTGTACTGTTCGCTTCATTTATAAATCTGTTCTACCCTGTTTTGCGAACACCAAAGAGCACAGCTATAAAGTCAATGTCTGTCAGTTTTCCTTATGTATAAATATAGAACATCCCAGCAAACAATTTGGCAAGGTTTTGCCAAAAGTAAGGAACGAGCAATAGTTGTGAAACACGGGCAGCATTATTGCAATGAAGTGTGCATATGATTGCCTTTCTGTCAACTATTACCTATTTTTCGCTTTTAGCAAGCCTCGTGCAAAATTTGCAATATTTCTTCTACCAAATTCGCTCTTATTAAATTTTTCAACAATGCTTTTTACAATTTATTACAATTGCTGACGCATTTTATTTTCCAAGGCAGCGGACTTAAATTGTAATAAAATTATAATAAGATATTGTGGAAATATTTAAAAAAGATTGCCCTTACTTTTGTGAATTACAAAATGTCAATCCAGACTAGAAATATTAAAAATAAGTTGAAATTGGTAAATTAAAAGTAATTTACTTAACCCTCGCAATTGGCAAGTATATAAAATATATACATATACTTGCTTTTGGTAAGGAATAGGCGAATTACTTATAAATTACCTTTTTTAGCTTGCTTTCTTATGTCCGTTTAGTCCGCCGCCTAAATTACAAACGAGTATTTGGCAATATCGTTTTCGAGGGCTATGCTTGCCCATGACAAGTTACTTTCCACTTATTTTCGATTCACTTTGTTTGCTGGGATTTTAGAGAACGGACTCACACACACACAGATATAGATTGCTGTTTCATGGCTTGGGAAGAATTCTCGAGCGTTTTAAAGAGGCAAAATGGCTGTATAAAACCAAATTACATGGGCAGTGGTACAAAATGTGATTGTTTTTTTTCCTTGCAGAAATAGTTCTGCTTGTCATTTTGCCCCCTTTTCCTCTAGTATAAGTTTATGCATGCTATAAGTTCTCTTTCTTCCACTTTACATTTACATAGGCACCATTATATTACAAAATTGTGGAAAGAAAAAGTATAGTCGCATTATAGAAACATCCTACTCAACTGACAGTTTTGACAGAGCTGTTCTACTGTATGAATGTACTGTGGTAGGGTTGTCACACAAAAATGTTATGCCTGAGAACGTCGATATAGAGAACTGAAAGTTTGTACATGGTGTTTCCATAGCAATAGTAAAAAATACTTCAAAAATCGACTAAATCGAGCAACCCCTTCTTGGTGTTGCCATACAAAGCTTTGGGTTTTCACTTTTTTCTGTTACAAATGCCGAATCAAGCATAATGCTTTATATTTTTTATAAAAAACTATAGCAGCACTAAAGGGGATAAATATTGCTAATAATAGTACTTCGTGATTTTACGGTATACGGTGACGTTAAAAATTCACAAAAAAATAACTTTACGTGGGATGGCCGTAAAGGAATGCAGTTTTCTTAGTTGTATTTGTGGTGTAAAGTTAGTTGAAGAAAAATTTGGCTAAGGGTTTGTGGGGTTGGTGGTATGTTGGGTGGGGGGGGGGGGGGTCAAAATGTGGAGTGTGGGGAATCGAATTAAAGAGGGAAGAGAGTCTGATCGAATGAAGGGGTTCTTGTTTTGATCTTGTAAACTATATATGGACGTTTTTACCGGTAAAAGAGGATTTTTTGGGACTTGCGTCATATACACCCGTTCGTTCATTTTGCATATATTTTGCCCGCTCTTTCTTGCGAATGCATTAGTGGTCTGTTGTGAACGTTTTTGTTTGGATGGCAAATTTCACCGACGTACCGTTCTTCGCAAACACGAGATTAAAATAAAGCCATTTTGTCATTCAAATAACGGCCATTTTGCCACTCAAATAACGGCTATTTTCCACTTTACAAAGGATTTTCCTTTAGAGATATTTCCATAGGCAATTATCGGATTCAAAAATTAATTAGATATGTGATTAGGGGATAAAATGTAGATACGATTCGACAAAACTATTTAGCACCGAAACGGTTAAACGGCGCGAGCGCCTCCGTGGAATATTGACAATCTGGCTAATACATTTTTAAAAACGATATTTTTTAATAGAGAATAATTAAAAAATATATATAAAAATAATATAAAAAAAAGTTTCTTTTTGAATTTCTTCATTTTATGATATCTTTAAAAACAATCCTCATGGTGCATTCTTGGTTTATCAGGATAAGTATCAAAGTATTCACTTGTTTCATGTCTTTCACCTTTCGTCTGTCTATTGGAGTAAACAAGACAATCTCTTTTTTTACCTTTACGTATTATGAATTTTCCCATTTAATCTGATTTCAGAAGATGACGTAGAAAAACTTTTGATATAAATGCAGCGGAATACTAGTGCTTACTGGTGAATCTGGACGAATAAGATTTTCTGACGTAATACGTCCAGTATATCCAGTATATCCAGTATCAGAATCCACCATAGTGTAGATTCTTATATCTCACTTCGTAGGCTTAATAGGATTAATGAAAGAAATTTTTCCTTTAAATTTAACTATGGATTCATCTACATACACAAATATTTTTATTAGGAATAAAGCGTTCAGAAAATTTGGAATGTAAATAGTCCAAAAAAATGATAGCTCGTTGTATACGTGCTTTAAGATTTTTGCTCCCCGAGTCGGGTGTTTTTAAATGGAGCATTGAAAATATTTGATTGAATCGAGCTCTTGTAAATATATCCGAAAGACAAAGGGATTCTACTGTTGTGTTTAGTCGACCAATATTCTTACATGTTAGAAACACGCATTGTACCCATATTTAGGACAACTCCAATGAAAGCCTAGAATTCATCTTTATTTACATCATGTCATGTTTGCCAAATAGAGTCTTTAGTTAATTTCATTGAGATCAACACAGATTTCGCATAATTAATTATTTGTTTCCTTTATTATTTCATCGACAAGCTAGTCAGTGAAAAAAAATGTGAAAAACTGAATCAGCTCAAAAATATTGGAGGCCCGTTACTTTTGGTCCTATTGAAAAATTTACTCTGCGGGTCATTTATCCATTCTCTGTAATACTGACCCATTCATCTCCTTCCGAAGAGGTACTCTCGTTACCATCGCTGTCAGATTCAATAGGCCGTGCTCTTCGATTTCGGTCAACTGTCATATCACTGTCATCACTCTCACTCTAAATCTGTTTCAAAATATTAAAGGAAGTTTGGGGGTCGGGTTCTTTTGGTCCTGGCCGTGCGCTTCGATTTCGATGAACTGTCATATCGCTGTCATCACTCTCACTCTCAATCGATTCCAAAATATTAGAGGAAGTTTGGCTGTCTGTTACTTTTGGTCCTGGCCGTGCTCTTCGATTTCGATGAACTGTTACATCGCTGTCATCACTATCACTCTCAATTCATTGTATTTATAATCAAAATTCGAATTGATCTTCACTATCACTATTTTCTTCCATTTTCAGGGTAAATATAAAAATATGATAGTAATCTTAGCACAATTGTACAAAATAACAGCATAGACTTCTATGAAAAGCTAAAGAATATTTAGCACGTTTAGCCCGACAGTGAACTTTCCGTTTTTTTCTTAGAAATTTGCTGGAATTTTTTTCTTACAAATTTGCTGGACATTTTTCCTTTATAAATTTTATGTATATTCGAGACAGCAATGCCTCGATCCAATATAAAATCAACGATGACTCGACCTGATGTAGGGGTGGCCTCAAGTTTTTCCCAGGAATTTACTGAGATCAACGTGTGTATGTAGTTCGTTTTTAAGTGCGATAAACAGTTTTTGAGATAATCGAAAAATAAAAAAAAACCGTCCTTTTGAAGTAGAATAATGATCGTTTTTTTAGTGAAAAAGTCGAGTTTTTCCATTCGTGCTTGTGAAGAATTTATTAGTCGGGGAAAATAACTTCCCATGAAAATTTTTTTCACAGCAGTGCCTTTGAAATAAAGAACTAATGAAATATATGCTAAATGTAGAAGATGGCGCGAAGGGACCAAGTTGTGCCGAAGAACGGCAGAAAAAAAGTCTCGATGAAGCTTTTTAATCGAAAAAAATATAAAACCACTCGATAGTACTCAGTGAGACCTTTCATTTGATAGCCATATGCCATATTGGAAGTACCTACCCCACACACTAAAAGTACCCCCTGTAAAAGAAAATCTTCTACGAATTGTAGCTGGCACGAAGCTGACGTGAACAGTAACATCGGTTTCCCATCGGACTTAACCCTATCGAGTTAGAGGTGATTTAACGTGCAAAAACCTAGTACTTAATTAAAAAAAAAAGTAACGTACTAAAAAAGTGGGAATATACTATGGAGACTATTAGAGCTAAACCGCTCGTGCTCCCCGATTAAAAGTAGAGAAGCGTTTGGAGAAAATATTGATAATAAAGCTTGAATCAGAACTCACAATCTATACATAGATATCTATTTATGTCATAATTACATTTCCATATATATTGAAATATTTGGAAATTTTCATTCCGATTCACAAACAATCGATATTGATTTATTTTCAAGATTTTATTCTGATTCGCAAAATAATTTACTTTTAATTATTTTTAAGAGGTTATTCTTGTTCGAAAACTCTCTACGCATTATTATTAGACGGATTTTAAAAATGAAGTTCTCTCGACGGGTTTTAAAGCAAAACTCCCCTTGGCTCGCAGCCCTCAGGTTATTTACTCACGATTAAAGCTTTTAGTTTTTTGTTATTTTCTCACGGTTGCGCTGAAAACGTACATTATAAATTGCTGAAAGAGAAGTTGAGATTTGATATGCTTGTTGTTTTCATATTTAAATATTAATTTTAAGACGGCAACAAGAATTGTATGTATGTGAATACATGCATTTGTATTGGAGGAATTAAAGGAATATATGTATGCGTGTATGGTGTACGTACGAAGAAAGACACTGTATGCATATAAGTAAGCATACCGTGAGAATGGAATGTGTGTCGTGATAATAAAATACATTTTATGTTTAATTGCAATTATAATATGGAAGGACGAATTTCATTGAAATTTTAATTGAATTTGAATTTTCCAGGGTCAAATTCCCGATATATGACTATATTTTGTAGGACAGCATATTGCTCAATCAATCAAACAATCAATCATTTTATTTTACCTAATTTGTACACAAGATTAGCAATCTTATACTAGTATAATGTAAAATACGGCTCTAATAACTACGAAATAACATTAAAATAAAAAGAGAGAAAAATATAAAACGTGATACTTACAATATATTAGAAAAATAGAAAAAATATAAAGGGAAAGAAAAGAAAAACATTGTAGAAAGATAACAAGAAAAGATATCGACACAATCAGCTAATAATTAGTAAATTACAGTTACATAAAATCTTTCTTAAATTTACTGACAGAAATAACACCTTGTGCATGGGGTGTAGGGAATTCCAAAGGCGTGCAATCTTTACAAAGTAAAATCCTTCAAGGTGAATTGAAACGTGGATTTATAAGTTTACGTCTCTCAGGAACTGCAGAAATTTGCCGTTACAAAAAAGATAATCTGGCTCACCTGTGTGAAAAAGATTATACAGGAAAGTCAGTGTTTTACCCTTTAACTACGAATCTAGAGTACAACCCAAAATCAATGATCTATAAGGTGAAATAAGAGCAGAACGACGAAAACTGATAGCAAACCGTATACAGTCGTTGGAAGCAACCTCATGCTTTCGATTGCAAACCGAGTCTAGTCTCATGTATATTGAACTACCATAAGCAAAAAGAGCCACCAAAAGTATCCGAACTAGTTCCAAACGCAAATCAACGGAAAGTATATTTGCAGACAGCCAGAGTTTCCTAAGCCCAACATACATTTTGCTTACCATAGATTTGATATGATCACAGCGCCTCAATCGATTATTAGTGTTCATCATCAAATTGGTTATACAGTTTAGATAAGGTAGTTCCACTTTATTAAGCATAATTGGGGTACAATCCTCAATATTAAGATCAGAATTAGAGAGGGCCATACATTGTGATTTATTGGGATTAAGAAGCAGTTGATTATCAATTGACCACTTAAATATTTCTGAGAGATCATCGTTTATTCTACAGATACAGTCGTCAATCAGTGCATGAGGTTTACATTAGTACAACTACACATCATCTGCATACATGTGCAATTGAATACGACATCACATAAATCATTAATGTAGAGATTAAAGAGAAGAGGTCCTAAGACTGAACCTTGAGGAACTCCAAATGTTAAATACATTCGAGAAGACGGAATTCCTTCTATGACCACCTGCCTGCGACCTGTTTGAGATAAAATTGGCTATCATGCTAACAGCAGAAGAGGAGAAATAAAAGTTTGGATACAACATACGCAGCAGTTTTTCATGTACAACACAACCAAATGCCCTTCAGAGGTCTAACAAAACCATCACACTAAGATCTCCATCATCTTGAGCCGATTGCAAGTTCGTAGTGACCTTGAGTAACGCATATTCACAACTGTGTCGTGCACGAAAACCAAACTGATATTTCGCTAGGTGACAATTGCACGTTACATAATTTTCAATCTGGTCTCGCATAAGCTTTTCCAAAACTTTGGAAAGAAAACCGAGAATGCTGGTGGGACGGTAGTATGCCAGCTCAGTAGCGGAAATTTTTTTAGCGATAGGAATAACAGTAGCTATTTTCCATACTTCTGGGAATTGAGATGCAGTTAGGCAATACGATCTTGAGAAACGAGGATTTATTTCATCAAAACCAATAGCATGGAACTTGATAGAGTATATCGATTTAAATAGTTCATCTTTCTCTACACACCGGAAAGAGAAGCAATTAAAACTTTGTTCACGTAAAGTAAGAAAGGACATACTAGGTTTTTGTAGAATTAATATATTTGTTGCTGGACCTGCAGTAAAGTGCCGGTTAAGTTCCTCAGAATCCAAAGAGCATTCAGGGGTGACATCAGAATAAATGGAAGCTCGGTTCAAGTCTCCCTACAAGGTCTTGGAAGGTATGCTGGGATCGAATTGAGAAGAGAAATACTCACGCTTAGTTCCCCTAATTGCAGAAGTGACATTGTTTCCAGCTTTTTATAGAGTGTGCGCGTGTAATGAGTATTCACCCATTTCCACTGTTTGTGTAAGAACTTCCTTTCTACAATAAGAGAGCGGATTCCATAAGAAAACCATGGATTGCTATATGGACGGATCCGTTTAACTTTAAGTGGAACGTGTTTATTATATAAATAAGAGACAGCATGCACTCATTTATCAGGTTCAGATTGTTAAGATGATGGAAATCATGATAGCAGGAAGTCTTATTAAGACCCCCACCCTGCGGGAGAGATTATAGGTCATAATGATTATATCATGATCGAGTATCCTTGGAGAGCTGAGCTGGTTGCGAAATTTGACATAACCCTTATTAGTAACTAGTGACTAGGTCAAGAAGTAATGGGTTGGGATAATTAAAAAATTTAGGCAATGAATTTATCACATCCAAGTGTAGCGCTACCATATCAGTAAAGAAACTATCAGTCATCAAATTATCAATCAGGATGTTTACATTGAGATAACCACCAATAATAACGTCATTGTAACGGTATACTAAGTGTGACATTGCATTTGAAAACTGTTCAGCAGACAGCTCACTATAGATATCAGGAGGGCGGTACACAGCACATAATAAACATTTCCCACATTTATTATTCCGTAGGCTTCTAGCATTAATGGTAGACATGTGAAATCCAGGAAATTATCCACAAAGAATATTAAATACAGATCTTACCCTGTACAACTCAAATAAAACCATTAACCGAACCCATAAATGAGAATACCTCCATCAGTGAAACAGAAAATTAAAATAGAAAAATAAGTTGTGTTGAATTCTGGACAAATAAAACAAAAAGTCCGCTTTTGTTAGATTGACATAGTTTTCTAATTTCAATATTTGCTTGTATGTAGTTTTCATTTTGGTATGTATTGGTAATGATGATTGGTTCGATGGCTTCAAAAGCTGTATGTATTAATTAGTCCTCTGATGATGATCTTTGAGATCGAAACGCGTTAGGCATAGATTAAATTAAATTTAAATAAACTATTTTATATATTTTCGGTAAAACGTAACAAGTGTTTTATTTTTCCTTAATTACAATGAAGTAATTTTACATAGCTGCACTAAAATAACTTTTTAAGAGACTATTAATTATAAGAAAAAAAGAGTAAATCTGTTGTAAATAATGAAAAACAAATGAAAAACTAAATAAAAATGTCAGAAAACCAAGAAAACTATTGATGATGATCTAAGTTATTAGAATTTATATGTATGTACTATTAATATTCAAATTTAATGATAGAATAGTAAAGGTGAAAAGAAGAAAATTTCAAGAATAAATTCAAGAAGACTTCGCTAGAATTTGAAATTACGCTAGAATACAGCAAACTATCTGTGTAATATCAGTGAAGAAACATCAGTTCCGTTTGTGCCGTAACGTCATTTTATTACATGCAAGCCTCTTTGAGTTCATCATGACTGGTAATTTTCAAATCGATACTTTCTCTTATTCACTTTACATAGACAAAACCATTTCCAGTACTGGTAGAGAATAAGTTTCCCTGTTTACGCAATTATAATGCCTTTTGCAGAATTGAGTTCTAATGCTGGATCAAGCTATCAGATATATATACTGGGCCGGCTGAAGAGAAGCCCTCCAAATCATATAGTTTTAAACCCCGATGCCCAGTAAAAAAAGTCAAAGCTTTCTGCTCAACAACACATGAGAAGCGGATCCTATTTGGTGCATTTTGCC
Source organism: Dioctria linearis (assembly GCA_963930735.1). NCBI lineage: Eukaryota > Metazoa > Arthropoda > Insecta > Diptera > Asilidae > Dioctria > Dioctria linearis. The sequence goes on from OZ005741.1 coordinate 241,173,510, forward strand.
CTAGAGATTTAGGTTTGATACGAAAAGCGTCCATATACGGTGTCAAAGAGTGTTTAATTACAGCAGCAATTCTTAACTACACTGCAAAAAATAATGCGTAGTTCCCTATATTCAGTGCATGGAATTTTCGTAAAATAAATCTAGTGTTCCCCTAAAAATTGGCAATATACCTTTGGGCATAGAATAAAGAAATCTATAGAGACCGAAAAGGTATGATGGAAATTCTCATAGATTTTGTCCACAAGAGCCGAATCTAACAGTACATATAGATCCCGGATCATCAGTCAATTCCGAGTTAAAGGCTGACGGAATTTTCTCTTTCCTTTGATTTTTCCCCGCCATGACGTCAGTGTGCACAGTAACTAAACACAAACACAAAGATAACAGAGCACAGTTGAAATTGCACCAGAAAAAAACTACACTGCACAGTCAGAGAAATGCAAATTTTTTAGCAAAAATATTTTAGCGAAAATACTATGCGGATCATATAAATTAAAACGAAGCCAGATAGGAAAACAGTTCGTGGCCAACAATATGCCACGGTAATATTTTAAGGAAATTTCTAATTAGCACAATACCGGAGCCGATATGAAGCACGTCTACTCGCTTATGTCCATACTTGATGTATGTATTAGTTGAATAGTTGTGATTCAGGGCCTTGGGCACTTGAGTCACAAGAATCAAAGGAGCCATATCATATCTGACTTTCAATTAAGTTGATGAGTCTTCCATTATCAAATACGGAATAAAGTTTAGTTTTTATTATTGGAAAATCGTGCTACCTTCACATTTAAGAAAATAAGCAATTTATCCACCTATCTAAATTCCGAATGATTTTCAATATAATTTAAATGCAAGCGACCGCCTCCTTTTTCCTAGAACATTATAAATAGGTAATTTTCTCAAAAATCTACTAAAAAGAAAATACGAGTTCCATGAATATCCAGTATCTTTACTAATTTTCAATTAACCCAATAAAGGCTGCCCATAGATCCCTTTGTGGGATTGTATTGAAATTTTATCGGAATCAAAAAAGGTCATAGAGCTCATAGAAGTTAGATATAAAATTTTCAGATTTTTACCTGCAGGCATACCTGTGATATGAAATGGGTATTTAAATACCCAATAGGCTTTAACGTTTAAAACGTTTAGCACGTGTTGTTTTTCGAAATATTTACTTAATTTGAATTGGAGGCGTAAGAGGATAGATTGAGTCAAGAGGAACAAAATTGTCGCCGTGCGTACAAAATAAATGTGTTCATTGCTCCACAGGAAACGGTTGAAGTGACATTGAAGAATTGAAAAACAATCTGCAGCTGATCACCGATGAAAATGAGTTGCTTTGTGAATTAGATTCAATTTTGAGATCGAGTATCATTGCAACGACGATATGTGCACTGTGCTTGAAACTCACGTGGTTACTCTGCCCGTCAAAATTTTCACGCAATGCTTGATAAGCGCGTAACATCAAACTAGACTCTTCGTAAATATAATTAGATTGAGGATCCTTTCCTTGGCATGCTGTACATCCCTGGCTACTACACTCTGCAAATACGAGCCCATATTGGTCCAATCTGGCGTCGCTGGGATGCTCTGATTAATCAAGGATTCTGCGGATAGAAACAGATTCAACCGAATCAAACAGAATGTGCATGTTTGTGACAGCAAGAAGTTGAATACTGAAAACAAACTTTCAAATTTTTGAGGCCAGCCCAGCCCGTCCCTTTAACTCGTACACGAATTGGTCTGTCTGTATATTTATTTATATAGGTACTTCTTTTTTATTATTTTCGACACTCTCGTAGACCCACTTTTCGTCATCACACCGAGCTGAAATTTGGCACACAGGTTCACGTCGCGTGACAATTGAATCTATCATCATGGAAAACCCGGAAAATCAGGAAAAATCATTTGAAAATTTGGTACAAATTTGATTAGTGATAAATCCGTTTCAGGAAAAATGCAGAGTTTTCCGATTTTTCCGAAAAAAATTTCCGGAATTTTCCGACTTTTCCGAAAAATTTTCCGGTAACAAAGTTTTCTAAATTATGCAAGATCAAGTTCCCTATCAACTGGCATCATTACTTTCTCTCCGACAATGGTGAAAACTTGCAGACAAGATCAAGGAAATTTCCGGAGTTTTTCCGATCAAGGAAGCGTTTGAGCGTTTTGCAACCTAAAATAAAGCTGTGGAGCAAAATGACTTGCATAAAGTTGCTATTGTGGAAAACTCCATGGAAAACCCGGAAAAGCGAGAAAATCATCGGAAAATTTTCATCGATATGATTAGTGATAAATCTGCTTCAGGAAAAATGCAGAATATTCCAATTTTTCTGGAAAATTTTACGAAAATTTCCGGAATTTTCCGACTTTTCCGGAAAATTTTCCGACAAAAAAGTTTTATAAGCTATGCGGAATCATTTTTTCCGTCCTACTGGCATCAATACTTTCTCTTCAACAATCATGAAAACTTGCATGAAAAATCGAGCAAAATTCATGTAAATGTTTAAAAAAATTTCATAGTAATAGGAAAAGTCTGTGGAAAACATGAAAAATCGGGAAAATTCATGTTATATGGGATCAAGTTGGAATATAGCTAAAAAGCGCTGTTTAAAATATAATTTGAATTTCAGAAAACCGTTGCAGTACTTCAACGATTTGATACTCGAAAAATTTTTGTTTTCGGATCGGCACCAAACATGACTTAAAATGTCGATAATGATAAGCTGAACAAAAACTTCCAGGCAACCACGGTGCTGACTTCCAATAATCTCATCGTAACTGCCTTCAAAATTCGAAATTCGAAACCTCTGTAAACTGTAGTCCGAGTTATCGAAAGTGTTCGGATTGTGTTCGAAGTACGGTCAGTCGATTAAAAACTCTCGAGTCGTATGGACGCAAAAACATTTCACTGTGAATATTCAAAAATTGACTCAAAATAAAGAAGAAAGAAAGTATAAGGATAATTATAAGAAAAATTAAAGGAAAACGGAAAATTAAAAGGAAAAGGGAAAATTAATAACATATCTCCATTCAGCACGTAATAACAATTTAGTTAACGTGAAAATGGCAGAAAATAAAATAAGTAAAAAACTGAGACCAAGCCGCATGAAAAAGTAGAAAATAAACTTTTCTTCAGACACAGAGGTGGACTCAGATTTTATTCGCTGACAATCACCGATATATTTCAGTATGATCAATCAGAGGTAATATTCAAGAGAAATGTCCCAATCGAAAAATCTGAGTCCACCTCTGTGTGTGAAGAAAGGTTTATTTTCTACTTTTTCGTGCGGCTTGGCCTCAGTTTTGTTTGAAAACTCGTTTTTTACTTATGTTATTCTCCACTAATTTATGCAATTCGGTGTGTTGTCACACAATTTGTGAGTCACGATCAAACCATTGCAAATTACGTATGGCATTCCTGCAAAACATTTATTAAAAGCAAGCCAATCAGATTTGGTTGTTGTAAGCCTATTGATGCTTGGTATCACCCACTGGATACTGCTACCAGGCGCGGAGGAGGTCACACCTAAAATTTTCGAGGGGAGTAAAAAGTCGGAAGTAGTAGCTTTTAATTTTTTTTTTATCATATTTAAGTTATATATCACAAAACTCAATTTTCGGTTTGATTTGGAAAACCTGTCGATAATATTATCCACATCAATGTCGATCTCAGAGTGGACAGACATTAAGGACTCATATCCAGATTCTCTTTCTCGTGCAAAGATTGTAGAAATAGATGTGACGTAACCGATTCTGTCACGAGTGAAGTAAATGACTGAGAGTGAAAGCTTGCAATTTGAGTCACATTCAAAGGAATGGGAGTAGAGGTGCATGATATGTCACTGACTATATCTTTTGATGGGAACTTAACTGATCTTTCTTTCTTCTGAAAAAATTTATCAATGGTCTTATCAGTCTTTTGCTTTCCATTTTCGCTACTATTTCTACCTCCATCGCTAACTGGTGTAGCAAGTTCATTCTTCTCCTATAAATTAAAAGTAAACATGAAGTTAAATTAAACAGCACTAGTTGAATTAAATACGAAAGTACAAGCAAAGCAACGACAACTACCGCAGAGGAAAGGGGATGGTTTTTATTTTTATAGTCTTGCCGTAAAAATTGTAGAATCAATTTTAGTGGCATAAAACCAATTGATCGCTTTCAGCAACCAATAGTGTATAAAAATTCGAAAGAAAAATGTTTAAGTAAATTTCTAAGAACAAAATGTATGCTTGCCAATGCTTATAAATATCTTTAGCGACACAGATCAGCCAAGGCACCTGAATCAACATAACTCTTTGGAATCATTGTCCGCCACCAATAGTGCATAAAAAATCTGTAGAAAAATCTAAAGAAAAATTTTCAGATCTTTCTAAGAAGACTGAATGCTTGTGCCCCTGTCAGAAAGAGTGAGCCACCAGAATCAATGCATCAATTGGTTTAGACCGTTGTCGGTGAATAATTATTCATTCAAATTCTTAAGAACAATTTGCAAGTGTATTTCTAAGAAATTTAATGCTACGAACGTTAAATTTTTGAACAACTGTTGAATCAGAGTCGCTATGAAAAATCAACGGGTGGCTAGACATTGACTGTATGGAACTAGGGTTTTTCAGTGTTCCCAGATCTGAGGGATTAAACCCTTTTTTAAGGGATTTTTCCTTGAAAGTTCGGTTGAAGGACAAAGCCTTCAAATTAAGGGATTTTGACTTAGTAAGCAAATTTAGAGTATTTTCTTTATTAATATCACATGTACAAAACATTTTCTGAGCCGAGTGACTGTTTCTATTTGATTGTGAGGGACTTGTGTACTGCCACTATGCTATACTATGTTATATTTGTTACGTAATAATAAGCCTACCCCAATGCGCTACGGTGTACGTGTGCTTAGTTTCCCGTTGGTCTATTTTGCGGAATATCTTGTATTAGAAATAAATTAGTAAAGTAGAAAGAGAGTAAATAGTGGAAGAAAGAGTAGATATTAATATGACATATTTCTTCATTAAAGGAAATGGCGAATTCTAAATTTGAACTCCTAAAAAAAAAAAAAAAATTTAAATAAGACAATTTAAAAAAGTTGAAAACAAAAAATATGTCAAGAAATTTTCCGATTGCTGGTTGGAAAACGAAAGTAAATATAAAGCCTGGATTCAAAAGCACAACGACCGAAAAAAAGCTCAATACAAGGTTTGAGGCTGCTTGCAATAAAATTCTTATTTGTGGAACATCTGAACTAGAAAGACATTCTACCAGAAAAATGCATACAGAAAATTTTAAAATTATGAGTGTCCCAAAAAGTGAAGGCTTTTACTCAAATGCGAAAAATATTTATTTACTTATACTTGTTACTTTTTTATTTACCATAGATTTATTCAATGTGATAATTTCGTTCTGAAATAAATCACTTTACAAACCCATTCTTAAGGTATTTTAAAAGATTTCTTTCAAATATGGTATTAAGGGATTTTAAGGGATTTTTATGTCCAAAATGAGGAATTTTCGTTGGCAAGAATCTGGGAAGATGGAAGAACCGTAAAACAAAATTGTTTAAGTCAAACGAATGAAACTGTTGCGGCATTTATTTTTGTCAAGGTTGTAAGACGCGCGTCAATTTCAAACAATGAATTTTGACGAAAAATTGATAAAGTGTCAAATCATAAAATAAATTTATGATATATAGAAGACATCCAGTGTGAACGAGTTGACACAAAATACATGGTTTGGATGAATATTTCGTGGCGTTTAAATACAAATGTTAAGACTGTGATATTTTTGGCATTAAGTTTGATTTTAATTTAGTTAATTTCTTTATTTTAAATTTTACTTTTCCAACTTGGGTCCTTTGCAATTCTTTCAAAATAATATGAAATATTCTCGATAAAAATCTGTTTCAAAACGCTCAAAACATAATAACAAATGTAATCTCAGTATCTTCTTCTTTCACAATCGCAGCTTTTCGACTACCTGTTTTGACAGTGAATTTCCAGCTGCCATCCACCGTCGGAAAATCAAATAGGTAAAAAAAAATTTATGATCGCTTACCAATTTCTTAGAAACAATAACACTTTTTAAACTCGAAATTGTGATCTTTTTCATATATATATATATATGAGTAATGGGCTCAACAAAAATATAAAAGCATTTTCATAACTGGGCTGCTAAGCATTACGTGCCATTTTCTAAATAATCAAATACTAAAATAAATATGCATTCCAAAAATAATTACTATCCTGTGATAGGCATGATAGATGACTTTTTGACACTATATAAAAACACTAGAAAATTCTAAGAAATGTGTACACGGTTATAAAAGACGAAGAGCTGCGAGTGAATATACCCCCCCCCCCCCCCCATGTATACGCGCCTGACTGCTACTGCCACCTGTCCATGCTATATGCTGGAGCATCAAGAAATACGGATACGAATTATGGCCTTGGCAAAAGAGCTGTGTTGCAATAGTTGTCTCATCTGGAGACTCCTGTAAATCACAAAACGGAAAATCAGGAATGAAGAATGATCCGCGTGGCACATCTGATTTTCAATTTGACAGGAATAATTACTTGCGCTGGAATGACAGCTGGGTAATTATTAAAACTTTCAATTGATTCACGCCATTGATTGTTTAACTGTTCCATTTTATTTTATGCCGTTGATCATTCATGAATACAATAAATACGGGGAAAGAAGTGGTATTGGCCATTGTTTACGAATGCACTCAATGCAGCAATGGTAAGCACATGGAAGTTACATGTTTTGTACGCGAAGTATGAACGTTCAACTCTATGAGCCAATTTGATTTTGTGTGTGAATGTTCTGGAAGCTTTGGTAATATCGTGGGAGGCTCGTACTTTAAGGCTTAAACACAATTGCGCGACAGACGACAAACGACGACAATATATCGCTGTCAAACTTCTAAAAGCACAGCATCTTATGCGAATGCACCAAATTGCGACCGGGATTGATCAATTTCTAATTTTGCCGTCGTTGCTGCAGTCCTACCAACAAAATTAATCGAATGAAATGGTTGTGGCATTCACTTTTGTCTTTTTCAGGTGGTAGCACGCCGCGGTAATTTTAAAATAATGAGCTTTGAGGAAAAATTGATCGAGGAAATGCGAAAACCATAAAATTATTTATAGTTTACAAGACAGGCAAGTCAAGTGGACAAAAAAGACGTGGTTTGGATGGATATTTCAAAGCGTTTAATTTAGTTAATTTCCGCATTTTGCAGTTTTTTTCACACTTTGGTCCACTGCATTTCTTTCAATATAATTATAATATAAAATATTCTTGATAAAAATCTCCTTTTAAAACGCTCGAAATATTTAACAAATGAAATTTTAATATCTTCTTCTTTCACAATCGTCGCTCACCGCCTGTCGTTGCAATTGTGTTCCCAATTTTTCGACTGCCTGTTTCGCAACGATATTTTCGCTGTCGTCTGTCGCTCTGTCGTCGGAATTGTGTTTAAGCCTTTAAGCTGATAAAAAACAAAATATCTAATGCGACACTAAAACTGAGCTTGGTTGTACCAAATGCAACGTGAATCTGCATCCCAAGTGCTTCATCGACTACCATAATGACGTTTCACGTGATATGGAAAATATTTTAATATAATAATTTTCTATTTTTTGTAATATTTTATTTTCATATAATTAAACAATCTTGAATTCTGTCCTTGTGAATACAAAGACTTCTTTTTCAATTTTCATGTGTATTTTGTTCACACTTTGGCCTGTTGGGTATTTAAATACCCATTAAAGTAAATTATCTCCTGAGACTCAAGGATTAATGGGATCGTGGTATTTTTTTTTATTCAATAGAAGACACTAAGGGCTAACTAGCCCGAATAGCTTATCCCGATTTTCCTATTATTAAAATTTTCACAGGAAGTTTTATGCCAATTTCTTATTTGTGGAAAATTCACGAAATTGGACTGCGGAAAAAAAGTAAGTAGGAAATTTGAGAATTTCGATTTGTTCGTAAAAATTATTAATAGTTATATCTTTCCCCTTTCTAATAAAAAAGGAGTGAATGCGATACCTTTTACCCGTCGCCAGATACATATTTTTAAACACACAGGCATTAATGGGTTAAATCCTGATTTCGTAATTAATGTGGAATGACGATTTTCCTATCATTACCTCCATCTCCAATTGGTCATGCTTCAAATCCATAAATTGTGGTTACTCTCATGTGATCTAAATAATGACAGTGACCTTTACAATGTGTTTTTCATGAAAATTGTAAAAAATTAAAAGCAGTGCTGCAACTTTGGAGCCCACTGAACCCACGTAAATTTACTGACTCGGAATATTAAACGTACACCATCTTACAATTTCCTCTCTTAGTTGAGTACAACGTACGAATCTATGTACCTCTCGGACAACAACTACGGGACGGGATGTCCATGGAATATTCAAATTTAACTTGCAATTTATGAGCTCATTGTAGATTTTTGTGCTTCTATAGAAAACGAAATTAAGAGGGGACTAGGTTTTGAAATTCTTCAATCAATTTATTATGAACTGAATGTCAAGGATAAAATGTTTGCCAGAAATTTGCATGACTTCCAAACATTCACAAACCTTCAATTTACATTCATATAGTGCTTGAAAATGACAAGGGCGAAATTAATATCCTCACAATTCTGAATAAATGTGGATCTTGAAACACTTATAATGCTCTGGAAGTCAAACTTGTTGACTTTTTGCATAACAAAAAATATTAATAACGACCGAACGGAAGCACATATTGGGGTAATTCTTTTTTTTTTATTTAAATGCCAGTTAAGAGGAATCAGTACCAAGATTTGCAAATTTCATACCTTTTTCAATGCTAATTTCTGGCAAACTTTTTGTACCAGAATAATGATTTATATCTTAAATTAAAAGTGACGTAGGGGTCTAGTAAACAACGTAGGGAAGAATAAAAAAAAAATATTGGAATGGAGATATTAGTTTGTAAAAATTGGTAAAAACTAAAGTTTTTTAAATCAAATGTTCTCATTTCTTAAGATTGTGACTATTTTAGAAAGACAAAGCCTATATCTAGCAAATAATGTTGAGTTTTTTCATTTTTAGTGGCACCTTTTTCAATTGTTTGTAGGGTAAATGCAGCAATTCGCGTCCATTTCATTTCATAACATGCCATAAAACGACGTATTTTCCTTAAAATGCCCCTAAAGTGAGCAATCGTTGAGTTAAATATGAGCGGTCAGAGCTCAGTTCGTTAGGAGTCGGCATGTAAATAATGCGAAAATGCAAGAAAATATATTTTGTTTTTAACGTAGTGCTTTGAATTTAAAATGTAAGGGACTGGGCTTTTTATGCCATTTTTATTTCATGAGAAAGTTTTTTAAGTAGTTATATTTCAAATAAATATAATAATGTTTGAAATTTAAGTTAATTTTCGGAATAACCACATTAATTTTAGTGACCGCGAAATGGATCAATAATTACTATCATTAGCCAGTTTGCGTGTACTGGTGGCCGCAAATTAGAGCTGCATTTTTTTACCTTGCCTCAAATTGCGGCCTAAAAGCAGCTCTTCATTAACTAGTCTGATTAATATATTGCATATAAGGAAAAATGGAAGGCTATACTGCTACAACACTAAATGAAGTATTGTCGGACATTTGACAAGGACAATTTTATATTTTAACATCTAGCATCAAATTATATATTCAAAAAAACATCATTACAGGATAAATTGTCTGAAAGATATCCTGAAGGGGTTGGAAAGTTTGGACCGTAAAGTATTTTAACGGAATCAAAAAAACTAGATGATAAGTGGTGTGAGTCGTTAGCAAAATGTTGGTTTCCAAAAAGTCCTGAAAGCCGTTTAAGCTCTGCTCAAAACAACCGGCCAAGTGCGAGTCGGACTCGCACATGAAGGGTTCCGTACCAGTGTGCAAGATTTAACACTAGGTACTTTTTGTTTTAATATTATTTTTTTATTTTCATTATTTGTTGTTATAGCAGCTATAGTATTACTCACTCTTTGAAAATTTCATGTGTCTACCTATTACGGTTCAAAAGATATAGGGATTGTTAAGGTCGAGCAAAAAACGCCGCAAAAATCACCGTAAATTTTTAATTTGATTTTATTTTTATTATTAGTTATTATACACACTCTGTGCAAAATTCAACTGCCTATCTATTACTGTTCATGAGATACAGCCCGCTAACATACAGACGAATAGCGGAGGTTTAGTATGGGTAGGGAATCCAAAAAATGAGCAAGGCGATGGCACGAACACATCCTTCAAAAATGGGCGACCAGGGTTAAAATGGTATGACCTTTTCTTGAAACTCATTCCAGAGCTAGCACATCGAAGCCAAAGATATGTTTTCTGAAGAGGTTATTCGGAAATGGTTAGATGAGCTATAAAATTTTATAAAGGATATGAATGCAGGAGACATATTTGAAGAAGCAGTTAATTTTTCCTACGTACGACCACCTGGGGTTGTACTCAATAGCCATGCCAGAAGAGTGGTTTTAAGTTCGTTCTAAGTCCGGCTGCATGAGAATATATCGGGAATGGGGTTAATGGATAATTACTGAACAATTTCAAAAATATGTGAGCTTTTTTGTTGACGGCAACAAGTCCTATTTAACATTGGAGCTATGCGAGTTTTTCAGGCAAACGGGATAATTACGTACTTCCTCCTAGGAGAATACAATGGTTCTTGAATTCCTACAACGTATGGAGAGGTCGAAAAGTACTGATAAATTGAACTTGTCGCGTTTGATATTAACTCTGAATTTTATTTGACTACACTGTAAAAAATATTAGGACTATTCCCTGAATTTAAAACACGTTTTTCCCTAAGAATTAATGTAATTTTCTCTGATAGAAAGGGAAAATCAGTTTAATTTGCCCAAATCAATGCAACATTCAATGAATTTAGGTATCTGGCGCCAGAAAATCTCTAAAGTTCGTAAAATTCCCGAAATGTTAAGCTCTCTTGGATATCAGACAGAGAACATATTATATTTTACTAAATATTCTGATCATGGATTATGCTACTTTTTTTATGGAAATATATTTTCGTTTATATAACTGACACATTGTTCTTGAAAACAAGTCATATATTGTTTTTCAATATTTTGCTTAAGCGTTCCCAGTGCACCAATATAACTTTCAAACTATACAGTTTTTTAATTGCAGACTATGGAACTGTGGCCTCCTTCTCTTTTCTCTTGCGAAATATCATCTTTAAAAATAACTTTTGCCAAATTCAAGACCCTTTTGTTTCCTAGGGACAGAGCTGAATTTGTTGCAAAATGTGACAGCTCTTCTATTCTTAAAAAAAAAATGAACAGACATAGGACTTCGGGTTCCTTTTTTCTGGTATAGTATTGAACCTTTTCCCTTTTTTTTTGTATGTGGAGTAATAAGACGATTCAAATACTGATTTTGTCTCTCCAATCCTACATTTCTGTAAATACCCTCGTGATTTAACGCCACATCTCGTTCAGTAATGCTGTTGAACTTAAATTGTTTCGTCCGTATACGGACGTCTGAAAAGTTTAGCCAGGGGATGCTTATCATAGTATCTGGAAACAGTTTAAGATTAATATAACTTAACACGTACAATTAAATTTTTCACTTTACAGGTCAACACAATGCCAGCTAAGATTACACCACTACTTTCATATATTTATACTTCTTTAAACGAAAATATTTCGTACTCCGACCTTTTTTTAGTTTTGCCATGGTTGTTGAATTTATCTCTTTCACAGTTTTATCCATTTTTATGAAATAACAGTACGTAAACAAAATTCGCTGATACTTGTCTCGCTCGAGAAATTCGGTCATATTTCAAATTTAACAATTTTTTTTTATATTGTAGGCTGCGTTCGTTTCATCCCGAAACTTATCGAGAAACTCGCTGTTATGACTGCTGAAAAATTTAAGTTTTTTTTTTGTACTTGTATACTGCATTCTGCTACATGTTTCTTCACGCTTCTCCTGCTGTACTTTTCTAAGTTGCAGCACCCGTGCTACTGAGGGCAGCATACCAATGCTATTGCAAGCAAACAGTTTCGTCCATTTTTATACCCTGGATAAAATATGAAGGGTATACTAAGTTTGTCATTCCATTTGTAACGCACACAAATAATGATGGTAGAGCAAAATGGATTGGACATCCACGCACAATATTAAAAGTTATTTTGATTTTTCGATCTCCGTCTGTCCGTCTGTCTGTACGCACGATAACTCGAGAGCGCGTATACTTTGAGAGTTGAAGTTTTGTACACGTTCCTTAAAAAAACTATAAAATTAAGTTCGAAAATGAGACACATCGTGCAACTCCTTCGTGGGGTTGCCATACAAAAATTTCGTTTTTCACTGTATATTTGGACACCGCCCGAGAACGCGTTGACATAGAGTGCCCAAATTTGGTAGATAGTGTTTTCATAGTAGTGGCAAACAAAACTTCGAAAATGGAGTAAATCGGGCAACTCCTTCTTGATTTTGCCATATAAAAATTTTGGTTTTATACGTTTAATATGAAAGCGATCAGTCGTAAACATTTTTATTGTAGTAAAAACTTCTATAGAATACGAAATCATACAATTGGTTATACAAATTTTTTCAAGATATATATGCGAAAATTCACTTCAAAAATCAAACTTGCACAGATGGGTGACCATACGAATTTACATACGAGCATTTATCTAGGATATCATAAGCATTGGTCGTAGGCCAAGCTTTTTTACTTGTTAAATTGTGAAATTTCTGATACTGTGACTGTGCAAATCTTTTCCTGCGATTTAGGTTCATGCTCCAAAGCTCATAAAAACATCTCCCCAATTTTGGTATCGGATAGCAGAGTGAATATATTTGAGAGTCTTACCCCGCACAATAACAGTAGAATACTGCGATAGGCATTAAAATTAAGCAGAGAAGCTCACATAAATTCTGCATTCACTCGAAATGGTGAAGTTTTCGTGCGTTTTAAAAGAGGAGAGTCTCCGATTAATGTTGCAGTACTGGATGTATAAAGTAAGTAAGTATTTCATCAAAGAAGTACAATAAGGCAGAAGCCTTTTCGTTAGCACTCCTAAAGTTTACAAATTCTAAAAATAACTGTAGCAGTGAAAGTATCTATCGAGTATTATACAAATATGCGTAATGGTGAGAAAAATTAAAAGAGAAAAAAAAAGCAACAAATAATAATGACATAAATAATAGAATTTATAATACTATTTCTGTAACTCTAAAATAGATATAAAAAAGAAATATAGAAAGAAGAAAAGTAAAATTATATAATAACAAAAATAAATGCGGTCAACTGACAGTAATTAATTGGATACCATTATCCTAATGAAGTCTGCTGCCAGAGCAACTGTTTAGAGGAGATGGCCGACCCTGCGCGCTGGATCGAAACTGGAAGAACATTCCAATTGCGAACAGCTTGAACAAAGTGAGAAGCATTCAATACAGAATATTTAAAGTAATAGCAAATCACAACGTCTGCCACTACGCAAAAAATTAAAAATATAAATATGTCGGGTTACGTGTGCTCAGTAAGTTATATAGAAAAAGTAATGCCTTGCACTGCAAATGAGTTTCCAAAGAGCAATTTCAGATTCTGTGACGAAATGGAGAGATATGATCGTATCTACGAAGACTGAAAGCGAACCTAATAGAATCATTGTAGGCTACATGGAGAACGAACTAATTGCTATGCAAATGGCAGTCCGGGTTCCAGAATGGCCATAGCTGTTTTAAAGATAACTGATGACATACGGGAGGGAATTGATACGGACTTTCTGACTGTGCTGACTCTTCTGGATTTTTCCAAGGCTTTTGATTCCGTCAATCACCAACTTCTTTTGAATAAATTTCGTGACTTCGGATTTTCAAAACCCGCGATGAGGTTTTTCACAAGTTTTCTTAACGGATAGATTCCAGCGGGTGGAAGTAGATGGCCAGTCCTCTTCGTTTTTTCCGGTCTTGGCGGGGGTTCCTCAGGGCTTATTGAATGGCCCCATTTTGTTCTCTATATTTATTATGGACATCTGTGAGTCCATAAATCATTGTAATATTCATATGTATGCAGATGATATATAACTTTATATACAAAGGCCATTGGGACTAATTGAGGATGCTGTGTTCCGGCTGAATGAGGATGTGTCTGCTATTTAACACTGGTCTCATGTAAATCAGCTTAAAGTGAACCCGCAGAAGTGTAATGGTATTGTTATTTATAAAGAAAATCTTGATACCTCCTGTTTTCCTTGTATTGAGATTGGCGATTTCAATATTCCTTATGAGTCTCAAGTTAAGAATCTTGGAGTTGTAATTAGCAAGGTCTTTGATTGGTCCGATCATGTTAGCATGTTGACAGGAAAGATTTATGGCGGACTCAGAAAACTCTGGGTGACTGCTCATTTTATTCCCAAATCAACCCGCATGAAACTTATCAGGGCATTAATGGTTCCTATTATAACCTTCAGCGACGTCGTGTATGCCGGCCTGGATTCTAATAGTAAGCGCAAGCTAAATGTGGCTTTTAATGCCTGTGCTCGATACGTTTTTCTTCTTAGGAGATATGACCGTATTTCATCATACTCGGGAAGAATTTTGTGAATTAGCTTGGATGCTTATTTTCAATACAGGATCTGTGTGTTTAATCATAAACTGCTTTTTTCCGCCATCCTCAATATTTGTATGAAAAACTGCGCATGGGAACATCAGGGAGGTCTAATAAGCTTATTTTGCCACGTTTCTCTTATTTTCTCACGAGTCGTTCGTTCTTCGTCGGCGGTGTGAGGGTATGTAATCAGATTCTTGTCGAGATTAATGACTAATCTACAATGCATGGTAAAACCACGTCGTCAAAACGATATCGTTTGCTGAAGAATGCATATAAATACACGAAATTTTTTTTTTCACAATTTGCGTAACAAAGCATTCATTCATCATTCATTCATTATTCATACTTCACGCTTTCGCTTACAACTTGAGTCGAGTTTAGGGAAAATGATAGAACCGATGTGGCTATATCAGTGTCCTGACCAACCGTATGTGCAGGTCGGTGGAGAGCAGGTCAGCATACAACCAAAGTCGACGAACCGCCCCATAAATCTAATCAGTTTCATATTAACATGGTCAACAAAACCCATTTCAGAGTTTAATACAAGTAAAAAAGCTAGAATTGATATAAGACCAATTCTTATGATACCCTAGATGTATGTCCTTATGAAATTTCGTATTGTCACCCTTCTGGTGCAAGTTTGATTTTGAAGTGGTTTTTCGCATATATTTCTAGAACGGTTCGTCGGACAGAAAAAATCATTATAACCAATTTTATAGAATTTCGTATTCTGAAGAAGTTTGATGAATATCACATACCATACAAAAAAATATATTTTGTGGTGAAAAGGTGTGGCAAATTATGAAATAATAAAATTTTATGTTGCTTAGATTTTTGGCTTTTATGAAAATGTCGAATAAACATCTTTTCATTATAAAAACGTAATTTTATGTAGGGCGGCAATTAAGGCGATAAAAATTTCTTGGACTGATTGTTTTCACAGTATACGTAAAAAACCTAAATTTGTATATGGAAGCACCAAGAAGGAGTTAGTTCATTTTTTAAATTTGATTTGCTAGTATAATGAGAACACCATTTTTTTTTATATTATTAAGCCAAGCTCAGGGGATACCCTATGATGCAAAGCACAGCGTGGCAGGAAGGAGATAGGGAAAGGATTAAGGGATATGAGGAGAGCGGGGGAGGTGGCGATGTATGTCGCCCTTAAACTTTCGCAGGTTGTATGCCGGAGGAAAGACAGAAGATGGTAGACTGTTCCACATTCGCACAGTTCGGGATAAGAAAGCATCACGGAATTTTAGTGTACGACCGAAGGTAATTTGAAGGGTAAAAGGATGACCGCGGGATGCAGCGCGAGTATTGCGTGCAGGAACTATTCTACAAGGGATCAGACTAGATATTTCATCAGAACATTGACCATGCATATAGCGACAAAGGAGCGAAAGGCATCCAACATTGCGACGGTGCTCGAGCGAGTCGATATGACGAGTAATTGCCACATCGCCAATGAGCTTGCAGGCTCTCTTTTGGACAATATCCAATGAAGCTAAGGCTGTGCGACCAGCCCCGGCCCAGATATGGGAATTGTATTCCATTCTAGGTCTGATGTAGGACTTGTAGAGGAGCGCTATATTTAATGGGCTGAAATATTTCTTACACCTTTTCAAAAAACCAAGACATTTTGATGCTTCTTTGGCAACCGAGAAGATGTGATCTGTCCAGCTTAACTTACTGGAAATATTAATGCCAAGAATTCTTAGTGACGGTGAATCAGAAATTAATGCTCCATCAAACAAAACGGGAGTGGTTAAGTGATGGTCTTGTTTTAATGAGATGAGACAGCTTTGGGTCTTAGATGCATTGAATTCGACGCGATTCACTTTGCCCCAAGCGAGAATATTGTCAAGATCGTTTCTCAATGATCTAATCATGCAGTCTCGTTTAACACATGTGGCGTTCCTCTGGAATCCGCAAGGGTGTCAAAGGAGTATGCGAAATCAAGGGTACTGTCATCAGCAAAGCTATGGATAGGATTAAAAGTAAGGGAAAGCAGATCATTAATGAAGATTAGAAATAGAGTCGGAGAAATAACAGAGCCCTGGGGGACACCGGCATTAATAGGATGAGGTTCAGATATAACGCCATCTAATACAACACGTATTTGGCGACTAGATAAAAAACTTTCAATCCATAATAGAAGAGGAGGGGAAAGACCAAGTGCTTTGAGTTTGGCTAAAAGGGCTGGATGCCAGACTCTATCAAAAGCCTTTGAAATATCTAGAGCAACGATTTTGGACTCACCAAAATTGTGAAGGCTACGATTCCAACGTTCCGTAAGAAAAGTCAGCAAGTCTCCAGATGAGCGACCGTGCCGGAAGCCGTATTGGCGATCGTTGATGAGCTGATTGGTTTCCAGATACTTCATTAATTTGGAGTTAATGATACCAAAAAGTTTTGTATGGCAACCGCACGAAGGAGTTGCCCGATTTGTCTCATTTTCGAACTTAATTTTTTATTTGTAAAGTCCGTGTACAACATTTTAGCTCTCTAAGTATACGCGCTCTCGAGTTATCGTGCGCACAGATGGTGGACGGACGGAAATGCATAATCAAAATAACTTTTAATATTATGCGTGGGTGTTCAATCCATTTTGCTCTACCATCATTATTTCCAGGTATTACAAACGGAATGACAAACTTAGTATATCCTATAGATTTCATCTAGGGTATATATAATGCCTAGGTTTTTAACTTTGTGTACATACATATGGTATAGTATAGCGATTGAACTGTATAGGTAGAAAATAGGTAAGGTCATAAGTTCCTCTGTAGGCTCCCAGCACTTGTGGCTATTATTGATTGACTATTTTAGAATATTGTGAAGATCTTCATTAATTCTGCCGACACAGTCCTCTACGAAACCAATTGGACCATATAGGTATATTTGTACATCATCTGCGTACAAATGAACAGAGCTATATTTGAAAACACTTAGCGTATCATTAATAAGAAAACTGAAGAGCAAAGATCCTAATATTGAACCTTGTGGTACACCTTGAAGAAATAACTTAGTCCACTTTAACTCGATGCGAGCGATTCTCCAAAAAGCTATTAATTAACTTCACCGCAGGCGAATCGAATCGATTGTTAAAAAGCTTCATGTGATCGATGCTGTTAAGAGCTTTCGTTAAGTGAAGAAGGACGAAGACCACAATGCGATCATCATCCAGAGCAGCTCTAATGTCTGTGCTGATTTATAAAAGAGCTAGCATGAAAACCTGATTGCCAACGGTAAAAGGAGTTCGTATGATCTATGTGCTCAGATATTTGCTTTGCTATGAGCTTTTCTAGAGCCTTCGCCCCTTCGCTAGAGAGCATAGTAAGCTTATTGGTCCAAAGTCCTTGATGTCATTAGGAGAAGGATTTTTAGCGATTGGCGCTAATAGCGCTTCTTTCCGTAGGGAAGGAAATGAACTGAACGTTAAGCAGCTATTAAATATCCTTGTAATAGGGCCAATAATGAGAGGTAAGATAAGTCTCACCAGGCGTGGTGGGATACCATTAAGTGCAATAGCATCAGACTTTATAAATAAGATAGCAGAGCGGGCTCAATCTCATCAACGCAACGAAAGACATATTCAGAGCAGGATGCAGGACGCTATCATAGCTGTAGCGAGCACTGAAGACGCCTAATTATTGATCGTGTTGCGTTTAGTTTGCAATCTAACTATGGTGTTGTTTATAACTTTAAATTTTAATTTTTTCTCTTGCTCGTTTCAATGTAGCTCCGAATTTCTCTCTTTAAAGTCTCTCTTATCATTTACTTTGATTTTATTTCTGTTATTATTCAATGCCAATGTTGCACAACTATCTCTTTACAATTCTCCTTATCATTGAATAAAATTAATTATATTTGTAATTAATGGATAGGAGGCACTCAAAACTGCTGCTGAAATATTGTAAAATATTTTGCATCTACTGATAACATCTCTTTTGATCACGACTTCTTGTTTCTGTCTTATGATATCAAGCTGGAATCGTTTCCTAAATGAAGTTACTTACACTTACCGTGATTTTAAAAATATTTGCTCTGATGATATCTGGAAAAAAAAGTGTTTCCTCTTCTTTCAATCCTTTTCAAGTACGACAGTTAAAGATCTCAAATGGTGATTTCTGTAAAATCAGTTTTGGGTTTTTTGACGTTGCACAAAGTTAACACGTATAAAGATAACAGTTTAAATGTAAATGGTGCTAATTTAGTTTATACATTTTAATAAATATGGGGTAATAATATGGTAATCTATTCATTTATGCAGATCTCGCTAGTTCACGCTCATAAATATGTTTAGCGGTCTAGAACTCCCCGTCAATTCAAACTAAATATAAATAAAATTAAATACCCATGAAGAAAAATGTCTAACCCTTTCTAAAGAGTTGAGCACAATTTATTCGAATTATGATTAACGAGGAAGCAAATAAACAATAACGGATGATTAATTATTTATCTAGAACAATTAAACTTTAATACGAATAACTTTTCATTCGTGTAAAACGAATAATATGTCATATTTTAAATAATTTATTTTCGTGTTAGTCTTGCGAATAAATTTAAGAAAGAAATCGACTACAAAAATGATAGCTGGAAATCAAAATCATATGTGTAATTTCGCATTCATTGTATCAACTTTTTTTGTATCAATTCGTTTTTGAGTAAGTTACGTATTCCATAACAACACATGGTAGTGTAATAATAAATGATCGTTTACTGTCGCCATGTAATGTTATAAATGTTTACGGACCGGAAGTCTATGTAGTATGATTAGTAGAATCTGTGGTGAGAGATATCGTCACGTAATGAGAAGCTCAAAAGGCAAATCTCTTTATGAGGAAGCTTTATAGAAAGCAGATGCCCTGTTAAATAAAAGATGCAGCTTCGTTGTTTTATTCAATTGTTCTAGCTTATTTATACAAAATGTCAATATTGTTATCAACCGTTAATTATTACTAATGCACATTAATACATGTTAAAGCTAAATCGCTTACTTGCACTTATGTGTTTAACTCTGGCAGAAAGATGTGACGCAATGTACTTGACCCGTATTATGCTGGTTGCAAAAACGTAAACAAACCCATGCTTAATTGCAATTAATCAATCGATTGCATTTATTGTGATTGATTAATTTTGGGTCGATTGAATATTGCAAGAATACAGAATGTGCATTCTTGTATTTTTATTGATTTGGAAATTGCTGTGCAAATTTACATCACAGTAGACAATGCGTGTAAATCTGAAAGGGTATTGTCAAAATAAGAAAAAATTTAAATTTCGCCTTACTTGTAATTTCTAACGTCAAAAAGCGTTGTGATTTCAATAATTTAGATGAGTTCTTCTTTTGTTCAGTTTCAACTTGTTTCGTGAACAAAGCCAGTAGCCGCTTATATACAAAGATCATGATGGTATCAAAGTATTTCCCAATAATTGTTATTTTTCCGTCCATAACGAAGTATTTAGAAATATCGGTTGTCTTTAGTTAGGATGATATTATCCTTGTTGTTAAAAATAAAGGTAAAATTTCTTGTTCTGTATCGTTGAAAATACTAGACTGATGGTTGGATTCTGAGTTGACCACTCCATTCCCAGTTTAAATCATTTTCTAAATTATATTCTTTTTTACGAACGTTGTATTCTAATTCTGTTAATCTATGATAAAATTTGTTAAGACTTTTATTCGGTGATCTAATCAAATTTTTTTAAAGCTCCTTAATTATTCTCGAATGGAAAGGCACTAATTTACCTCCTTTACCACAAAGTTGTGCAGAAGTTAATTGGATGAAAAGATGTAATCGGCATATTTGTCGCACGGTAGTAAAGTCATTGCAACGTGAAAGATAAAAAAATGTTGGTATAAGTGGTTATCTAACACGTCTTGTAGTAATACTTGTCCCACTTACTGCAAAAAACAATCTAAGCTCCGTTGCCGTGAACATTTATTCTTTTAAATATTTCCGTTACTGTATCTGTGTTAAATTTAACATATTGGAAAAATTGTTAAAATGTTTTTATTTTTAGTTTTATTTCCTGCCATCCAAAACTTTAATAGTTTTTTCATAACGCCAAGATATACACGTGCATTCTATCAAGCAAAAACTCATTCATCATATTTATTGGAACGAAAACTCTCGTGTGTTCGATGTATAGAACTATCATTATCATAATGAAAGTTCTTTTAAAATTTTCACGCTATTACACATGTTCCACAACCATAGGAAGCATAAAAATATTTAATGAACGCTACCTCTGCCTTAGCTAGAGCGTCACAGATGAAGCCTTTTAATTGTAACTTCAATTTGTTAACAAAATGCGATCGAAATCCCTGATCGTTGAATGTATATGGTGCCTGCAAGGCAGCCCCATTAACGCGATAGAGTACAAGTGGAACACCTTTGTCGTGTTATTTTAAAAAGATTCCAAAAAGGATCTCAATAAAGTGGAATCATCAAGAGGATGCGTACGCATCTAAAGTAACCATATGAGTGAAAGTACGACGCGGAGCTCTACGCTCGCTGACTAATCCAGTAATAAAATTCAGAAGTGGGATAACACCATCGAATTGGTAAAACTACAGTAAAATAAAGTGTAGTGCCATAAAATTCACGCACTGACAGGATGAAAGTCTCTCACATGTCCCTCACAAGTATGTTGCCAGAAGAATAACGTCGACACTTGCAAGTGTAATTATGTGATGTCGACGAAAAAGGAAAATGCTAGGATATTACATTCTTAGAAATATGAATTGGCTTTTATGGAGGATTGGTCGTATCACCGGATTTCCGACACATTTGCCAGGTCAGGTATTAAATTTTCAGAAAAATTAATTTTTATGTAGGAATGGCGTTGTTGAGAGCATTTTAGGTATTCAGTATCGACCCATAAAAACGGTTAGTCGGGAAATCAGTTTTGTTTCTACGAGAAAGCATATATGTGAACCAGTGATTATTAAGCATTCACAATTGCGACTAGAATCAAATGCCAGTGAAGAAAACGCGTCGTGGGATCGAAAAAAATTGTTAAAATTGAAGAGCTTTGAGAGGAAGTTAAAAAACAACGCAAGCAAATTGGACTTTTGAGAAACGAACTATCTGCGTGAAATTCTAGTCCTGCAGGAAATTTAGTGCAATTTGGGGGTTTAACGTACCCTCTTCAAGTACAGTAGAATACTGCATAGGAACGGAGGAAATACGCAAACTTATTCCAGAGCTTTCGGGAACAATGGATTTTGACTATTGAATCATTGAGGAGTTTGTACAATTGGAAAGATCAGAAAACGATGCTTTACGCATCCCTACACAGCCACAGCCAAAATAATTCGATGGGACAAATTTGAAAAGAACTTAGTTGTTAGCTTTCCAACGATTTGTGATACGTCAAAAGTGCATTTTCAATTACTGAACAGGAAAAGAAAAACGACCGAGCCAATTGAAAATTATTTCTACGAGGTGAATGCGTTGGCAAAAGGAGCAAAGCTTAGCGACTGTGAAATTATCAAATCATATCTGGACAAAGTGATCAAAATTCAATAAATATATTAACGGCGGCGAATTATAAAATTTGAGTGAAGTGCTTGGGCGTATAAAAATGTTTGAGTGAAGGAGGGAGCAAGGGCAGAACAGAAGCGAAATGGCAAAGCATTCTTTGCTGAGGGCAGATATAGTACGTTTCCCAAACACAAGAAGTATTTGCGAAGTAAGATCTGGTGATTTTATGCTTAATCAAAGAAAATTAAACCATAAATAAGTGCGGGACATTTTCAAGAAAAATGTTATCGATGTGGATTAATTGGCCATAGGATGGCAAACTGCCTCAGAAATAAGCCTGCATGCAAGCAATATAAAAGATTTCAAGTGCCTCAGAAAGTATGAATCAACATAAGCGTCCAAGTAGTGTAAAAATAAAAAAAATGAACTTTATTAAAGTGTCGAAGTTGACGGACAAAAGTTAATTGCCTTCATTGACCTATGAAGTGAATGCTCAACTATTCGAAAGAGGAACAAGAGGACAAATTCCAATGGAGTTACGATGCTTGTGTCACTCTTTTAAATGGATTTACAGGAGGAAAGTGTCTTGCAATTGGAAATATATATGTATATGCCAATCATAATAGATAAAATTGAAACATTAATCGAGTTAATTCCTTACCAGCATCATGAAGACCTGCAGTCTATAATAATAGCACTTAAGGACGTAGAAATAATTGAGGACTCAACGTCAGAGCTTGCCAGCCCAATTTTGTTGGTACGAAAAAAGGACGGTGGAACGAAAATGTGCGTTGACTACAGAAAACTAAACGAAATCATCAAACGAGAGAGCTTCCACACACCAAATAAAGAGGAGCAACTAAACGCAATGAGGTGATACAATTTTTTGTAACTTGGATATGATGAGCGGCTGCTACCAAGTGCAAGTGGACCCATCAAGTCGATATATGACTTCATTTGTTACCCTTCAAGGACATTTCCAGTTCAACAGGATACCCTTTAGCGTAACAAACGCACCCGGTGTTTTTTATGGGCTTAATGACAATCATTCTAAGGAAGATCAACGATCCCCGTGTATTCTACTACATGGATGAAATAATTTAAGTGACAAATAGTGAAACCGAGACATTAGAATAACTTGAAAAGACTTTTACAGTCTTCAAGGAAAACAGTTTAACGATAAATTAAAAAAAAGTGTTCATTTTTGTTGAGACTGTCAATTATCTAGGACATAAGATCGCAAAATATCGTACACATACCACACCCTGAAAATATTCGGTTTATGTGGAAAGATCCTCAACAGGATGCTTTTTCTCAATTAAAAGAATGCCTGCTAAATGAGCCAGATTGGCCACTTACAACCCAAAGAAGTCACATGAGATTCATACAGACGCTAGTACACTAGGACTTGCCGGAGTATTGCTGCAATCAATGAATGAAGAAAAACGAGCGTTAGCTTACTACAGTCGCACCACAACAGAACTCGAAAGGAAGGACCACAGCATCGAGCTTGAACTCTGGGCGTGGTCCAACCTCTGGAGCGGCTTCGATTCTACGTTTGAGGAAAAAAAATTCGGGTTGTAACAGATTGAAATTCCTTAAAATTGGCTCATCAAAAGCGGGATCTAGTCTTACGAATTGCTAGATGGTGCCTCCGTATTCAAGAGTTCGATTTTGTTATGGAATATAGAGCTAGTCAGAGGTGACACATGTGGATGCAATGAGTAGGGCCGCGACTATAAAGGAAACAGAAATAGAGGAAGTAGGGAACAAGCTGATGGTAATCTGTGTAGAAGAAGGAGACTGGGTCGCTGAACTCCAATCCCAGGATCCAGATATAATAGAAATCAAAAACATACTTAATGGTACAACAGTAACTTAAGACAAAATTAAACATCTACACAAGGAATATCATATGAAAGGGGAACGTCTTTTCCAAAAAGCATTCAAAGGATCTAGGTTTGTTGTGCCACGGAGAGTTAGATGGCAAATCATACAATCAAACCACAATAATTTAGGACATCCTGCATTAGAAAGAACAATTGAACCATTAGAAAAAAACTATTGTTTTCCGAAAATGCGAGCGATAATCAGGAAATACATCAGTAGTTGAGTGAAATGCATTTATAGCAATAGATTTAAGGATGAATCCCGCAGAACGCAGTTCTCTAGATAGATGTAACAGCAGTCTTTCCATACTGTATACATGGACCCCATATCCAAGAAGTAGTAAAAAAAACACACACAGCAGTAAAGATTACCAGGACCGCGTAGGTTGTTCGTACATTTGAAGACACTTCGCAATATTTCGGATTACCACATCAAATTATAACGGATCGAGGAACATCTTTTACGGCAAGAAATTTCCAAGAGTTTTGCCGAAATAATTCTATAAAACACATAAAAACTGCCGTCAGAACATCCAGAGGAAACGGGCAGATTTAAAGACATTTTCGCACTATCAAAACAGCCAGGGCTAGTATGACGGAAAGAGCCAATGGCCGCGATTGGGATAAGCATATGCAACCAATACAATGGTATCTGAACTCGTTACCACATAGAATTACCAAAGACCGCATATAGTATTACTGGACCAAAATGCTTACTGAAGAATCAGTTGAAGGCAGCCGTATTCGTTGATATCTCAGATGTAGAAGAAGGAATTCCTTTGTCACATTTGAGACAGATAATCGCAGAAGAAATGAATGACACTAAGAAGACCCAGGCAGAAAAATTCAATCTTGGTCGTCGTGAGCCCGGCAAATACAATATCGGAGATCTAATTCTTATCCGTTGCAAACACGTAGCAACAGGAAAACTGTAGAAAGACTTGCAGGTTTTAAGGGACCTTACGTAGTGAAAACAATCGCGGGGAAAGATCGATATGAGATCACTGACCCACCATCAGGTGACAAGCAAGCCATTCCGATCGGTTTACGCAGCTGATAGGATGACACCGAAGTGTAGTCTACAAGATTTTCAATTTCGCGACGAAGATTTGAAAGAGCAGATCGATGAGTCGGAAGATGAGCTAAATGTTTAAAGTATGTTGAAAAAAAATGGATAAATAAAAACAAAAGTACAAAAAGTCTTTTGATTATTATAGAAATATCGGCTCAGGAGTACTGGTCACAAGTAAAAACAAGTCTCGGTTCAGGAGTACTGGCTACTAAAGCATGAAAAAAAAATACATACAGTAGAATTTCCTTTTAATTTCTATGTGTAGTTCTTTTCTTTTTGTAAACTAAGTCTTACTACTAACAAATTTCATGCTAAGTACTTTTTAAAAGGGAAGGCATACCCTTGTACATTTTTGCTTTTGAATACATTTGAATTTGAGAAATCGTTAAATGTATATGTATATAGTGTCCATTAGCCTGGTAGAGTATATGTGGCATACCTTGGTCGTATTATTTTAAAAAGGCTCCAAAAATGATCTCAGTAAAGTGGAAACATCAAGAGGATGCGTACGCATCTAAAGTAATCACATGAACAAGAGTGAAAATGCGACGAGGAACTCTACGCAGGGCGCGTTAATGGATTCGCTGACTAATTTGGTAATTAATTGAGTAAAAACAATACATTTTTGAATTGATCCTATTAATTCCTATTCTAAATGGTTCCAAAAACATGTTGAAAGATATCGACTTATGTGGTCCAAAATATATATCCACAGGAAAAACGAAAAAATCGAATTCCGGGATTTTCATTTGAATCACCCAGAAGTAGTCTGTAGTACTTTTGTGAAGTGGGACACCATCCGTGTTAGCAAAGCATTTTAAATTTGATAAGTTTTTCATACCTTTTATTAGAATTGGTGCTGCTTCAAGTTTCTTAATTATTGCATCTTTTACACCATGATTATAATACTCCCCTGGTGGCATTTGATGAAAAGTACTTAACCCATTCTGAAGTACCCAGGTACGCAGTTCCGCTTACAAATTAATTTTTGCAGACTCTATTTCTTCGCTTGATTTATTTATTTGAGTACCGAGCAATGTCAATCTTCCACACTCAAACAAATTAATATCACCTTGCCACAATTTTTGAATATTTATATTTTTGGGGATTTCCCAAAATTTCGTCTGTGTTTCCTTAAAAATATCACTATCACAAACTTCATCAGAATTTTGGATACGACATTCTTTCTGAGACACTGCAGCAGACGCATTTTTGGTAAGTTTTTGTTTATATTGTCTGCTGCATTTAAAAATATTCTTTCCCATTTTTCACTTTTTTAATTAACTAGCAAAAATTGGTACTTTTAAAATAAAACTCAATCAATACCGAAAATTTAAATTTTCTATAAACACCTAAAAGACTGATTAATTTGTTACTACGACTAAAATTTAATTGTTGCAAGTCTGGCGTCTATCCTATTCTAAGGAGTACATAAATTTTCCATATAATCAGTCGCAAGAAAAATATTAGTCACCATATATAATGGAAATTTGTGACACTTTATTCACAATTTCTTGTGAAATTTTTCTCCATAAAATATGGTATGGCAGCACAATATAAATGTCAACCTATGTGTGACATTTCCATTTCACAAAAATTTCTTCTTTTTTTGCGACAAATTTTCGACTTAGTTTGTGATGACATAACAACGTAATGTCGGGTAGAGACGAGAAATTTTCCACGAACAAGTTTTAGTTGGTTTATCCAGTGCGTTATGGCGACAAGGGGAATAATCACCCAATTTGAAAATTCCAATAAAAAATCTTGCTATCATATGATTCACACTTGCTTTTGATAAAAACTATTTGTATGGGCAATTGGGTGACCCTATTATCGAACTTTTAACGGTAGGCGATCAGAGAGAACCATACTGATGAGACCTCTCTGATGGCTGGGTCGAAAATTTCGATTGTTTTTTTTGCATTTTCAATGAATGCATTATAGACACTAATTGAAATTCTTTTCAGTGAATTTCAGTCTATAGAGACGATAAATTGTCCACCTGCAAGATAGTAATTACCATATAAAATCTTCTGATTCAAATCTTATCTTTAAATTATTGATTACAAAAACTAATCGTGGGTAAACTCGGAAATTCTGAAATCTTGTTCAGGTACTTCAGCAGTTTTTCAGTTTTTAGGAAATAGACTCTGCACTCCTGTAGTGTTTGAGCAACTACTTTTGCTTGTTGAACATTAACTTCCCACGAGCCACGTAAGTGCAACATCTCTTGCAGTAACATTTCTTCAAGTACGGTCTCGACATCAAGGGATATTTGTTCACTTTGTATGACAACGTTGTTGTTGCCAATATTTTAGGTCGAAGCACTGTCATTGGCAAACTTTAAAATATCGGAAATATTTTTTTAAGTTTTTTGTTGTATTCAGTGCTGAGGGTGATAATCTTTTAACACTGTCTCCAAGAATGACATTTAACACAGCAAGTATGATGGTATAATGTTTTATAATTGAGTTCATAGCTTATATTTATTGATTCCTGCTTGATTTAATGAATGTTCTCTGCAAGGAGAGAACACATTCGGTTTTTCTAAGATGCTTAACGCTATTTATTTCGGCCCGCATATTTTTGCCAATATCGTAGTTTTTGCGAATGGCCGTCATTCACTCTATTCGTCGCGATTTTGTTTAAGACTTAAGATTTGAAGCTGTGACACCGGCTGCTTGCATAAGCATCAGAGCCCCTTTTATATAAATTCGAAGACGTTAGACACCTGCATCACAGTCTAAATAAATTGAGCACCCGATGTATACAGTTCCTTTTGCCTTGTCCATATATGTCAGCCTGTGCCGAAAAAGTTCAATAACTGCTTGGAATTCCTATTGAACGGCCACACATCACATCTACAAAATATACAACATACAAAAATCAAAATATTTCTACGGTCATTGTATCATTCATTTTTGTATTTCATCATTTCAATTTTCTATTCAAGTAGTTAAATGAATCTACTTTAAAATTAGATAAAAGATCACATCATTTTAGTAATCCAGTTATTATCACTTCTAAATCATAGCTGCGTTATTTACAGTCGGCAAGTGGAGTGAGTAAAGTCAGGTGATGTGGTCAGGGAGTGAAGTTCATAACTGTGATAAGAAATATTAGAATTATTAAAGCTTGAACACATCATAGGCATTGTGTTTTATTAAGTCAATTTATTTACTGCTATAAAATCAAGAATCAAGACAATGACAGACAACGCCCGCCTTTGTGCTGCGTTTTTAATCTATTTCAAAATTTTAAATGAAAAAGCGATTAATTCCTCTAAATGTATCAAAACAGGCATGTGTTCATGGGTATATAAAAAGATATGAATGTGGCGATAAGTCACCAAGCCGAAACAGAGGGTCCGTATGATGAGAGGATTAGTGTAATTTGGCTAGTAAAATATTAATTTATTCAGTTGAATGGACGAAACATAAGTCAATCTTTTATAAAATCGCTATCTTCCGCTCTGGGTTCCATTAATCATGAGGCATAAGGATATAGCCCTACCTGCCCCATCTTTACAGCAGGGAACATACCCTCTTTTGTACTGTTAAGTACAAATTAACTTTTATGACAGCCGCAAAATATACTTATACATGACCAGAGTACCAAGGAAAAGTTTCTTTATTCATTCATATCTCGACAAACATTTTCAATTTGCCTATAAATTGAGATTAACTATCTCTAGGAAAAAGGTGACAAATCATTCATCATTTTCATGAAATTCAAATAATCGCTATCAAGGATGTTTTATTGTTGCCGGAATTACTTTGCAGAACCACAAACTCTTGTCGCCATTTCTATGCCAATCACTCCAGGGAATATCTTCGTGATTTGTGCTCACCTGATTCTAAAATGTTTGTAAATTGCCTTCTTATGATAATAATTGACTTATGTTTATGTAAATATCATAACAAATTTGAAAACCAATTCGGAGAAGTTTAGAAAATACTTTTGACAGACATGTCATAACGATTTGTAAAGATATATATGTATACATGTACGTATATTTGCTAGTAGGATTTTTTTTTAATTTAAAGCAATTCTGCTTTAAGTGCTGTACAACTACGAAGAATAAAAATCATAAAAGCTTTACAGACCGAAATCTTTACATCCCCTATCCAATTTTACAACATCACGTTTTAAGTTCGCATGTGAAACCTTTGATTCGAGTCGAGACCATTACGAATGGTTTTGTGAAGTAATGATATGATTAGAGCCAGGGGCGGATTTCCCTATAGGCCGAGTAGGCCCGGGCCTAGGGCGGCAAAACTTCGTAAGCTTCTCGTGCTTACGGCGAGTGAAACGTCAGTATCTAAAGACACTGATTGAGATAATTTTATCATTTGCAGACTTTCGTTGTTTTATACTTTAATTTAATCCTTATAGATACATATCATTCAATTTTTGGTGTTTTACAGGAAGTAGGGGGGGGGCAGTCTTCCATAGGCCTAAGCCAGCCAAGTTGTCAAATCCGTCCCTGATTAGAGCTACACCTTGAAATGAATAAACAACGTATCAGGCTAAGTTTAACAACTGAAGTATTAATGTAGGTATGTAGGTCTCACGCACACTTCCTGGAAAAAAAATCAAGGTAGAGATTTAAATAAGTGATCTACCACTTTTGAACTGGACTATGCCTTTCTTCATCCAAGGAATCCAAGACTTCAAAACCAGCGAAAATGGTTAGATGGAAAATTAATATTTTGTTTTGAGTAAGGTGCATGCTACCTGAATGGCATATAAATCACTTGTGGCTTTGTTCCCATTGCCTTAATTTGTATTTTCTCCGGGATGTTTGGTATAGGTAAAATTGCTCAATAATTTATGAAATTTAGGTCATACAAACATGAAATTTTGTATGTGGACCCTTAGATGAAAGACATACCTATAGTCCAGTTCCAAAACGGTAAAATCGGTTCAGTGGAGCACGTATATTCATTTTTTTTTTTCATAATTCATAATTCATTTATTATTGCACAAACAAGAACATACAATTCTTTTTGTATGTGCTTAGCATAGATATATGTACATCTAACATTACTTACATTTTCTTTACCAATAATTATTGCCAAAAAGGAGAAAAAAGAAAAAGAAAACAGAAAAAAAGGAAGGTTACAAATTACTTACACTAAAAATAAAGTTAAAGTTAAAATTCAGTGCTATAAGTTCAAAATTCAAAACTAATTAAAAAAATTAAAAGAGAGAAAAAAAAATATATAAAAAACTCAAACCATAATCTACTATAAATGCAGGATGAAAATAAGACAAATAAGATATATGCCTAAAACTTACTACATTGTCAAGAGCGCCCATCATATATTGATCCGAAAATGCGACACCAGCCCCTCCTTGAAGGAAACCGCCGTCACGGCCCGACGAATAGTATCAGGCAATGTATTCCATAGTCGGATGGCGTGAACGAAGAACATACGGCTGCTTTGCAAATAATTAAATGTAGGAAGCAGAAGCTTATTAGTTCTAGAGGAACGAGGGAAACTCAGCTTATTATGCAGATAGGATGGCAAGCCAGAAATTAGCAATTTGAAAAGAAAGAGACATGTGCCAAACTGAAGGTACGAGGACAGGCTCCTAATACTTGTGGGACTAAATGAGACACAGATTCGAATCTGCGTAGCTTAAAAGCATAACGAACAGCAGAATTGAGGGCGACCTTAAGTTTTTGCCAAGATATCAAATCGAGGTTCCC
The DNA here is from genome assembly GCA_963930735.1 of Dioctria linearis. Classification (NCBI taxonomy): domain Eukaryota; kingdom Metazoa; phylum Arthropoda; class Insecta; order Diptera; family Asilidae; genus Dioctria; species Dioctria linearis. The sequence goes on from OZ005741.1 coordinate 241,204,298, forward strand.
GTAAACAAGGTCTCCGTATGCCAGAATCGGAATGATTAGGGTTTTTACTAGGTATACCTGGGTTTCCAAAGAAGTAAAGTGTGCAGAGTACCTTAGGCGCCTAATACAAGCATAAATCTTCGACACAGTAGAGTTAATGTGATTGTTCCATGTTAGTGTTTTATTTAAGACCACACCCAGATTAGTGACTTTATCGACGTAATCTATAGAACTCCCATTAAGAGTTATGGGAGGTAACATTCCCGTCTCGAATCTACGTTTAAAAATGGCAATGCACTTACATTTACCAGGGTTCAATCGCAGCAGGTTATTAGAAGCCCAATCCGCTATCTTTGATAGATCGTAATTGATATTGCTAATGCACCCAAGAGCATAACTAACAGGTTTAGCATAGTAGATTTGTACGTCATCTGCATATATATGGATTTGAGAATACCTGACAATGGAAGTTATATCGTTGATAAAAAGGGCGAAGAGGAGGGGAGAAAGAATCGAGCCTTGCGGTACTCCAGACAGGATAGGCAAAACTGCAGAGGTATGATTATCAGTTCTAATAAACTGCTTGCGGTTAGATAAAAAGTTCGCTATAAAACGAATAGCCCTGTGGCTGAAATTGTATAATGTGGAAAGTTTCATACATAAAATACTATGGTTGATAGAGTCGAATGCCTTTGAGAAATCAAGTAGGATAAGAATAGTAAGAAGATCATTGTCCAAATTCACGTGAATATCATCGGTAATTTTGAGAAGAGCTGTGGTACAACTATGCCCTGGACGGAAACCAGATTGCACATCCGACAAAAAAATCTTGGAGCTGACATAAGATGCAATTTGATTTTGCATAATCTTTTCCAGTACTTTAGATAAAAACGGAAGAATACTGATGGGTCGGAAATCCTCAGGTGCGCAGCATTTTGTTTTTGTTTTTTGGGTAGGGGTGACAGCGGCCAATTTCCATTTTACAGGGAAATGTGATGATGAGAAACATGCATTTATAATATTTGTAATGCAGGGGAGAATATAAAGTGCTATTAGCTTGACAAAACGTGGAGAAATGTTGTCTGATCCCGTGGCACCTGATTTTATAGAATTAATAACTTGAAGAACTTCCCAAGCATCCACTCCACGAAAATCAAATGCCTCATTGTGATCATTTCGTGGGGTCCTACATACTACGGAGGAAGCGGATACAGAGCAGCTGGTAAAGTAGTTATTGAGTTGGTTTAAATTGAGGTCACAATCTACAGTCTTAGCTTTGCTTGCACCAAGCTCACGTAGATTACGCCACAATTTTCTTGAAGGAAGATTGATGTTTAATTTTTTATGGTAATACTGGTATTTTGCCCTACGAATAGAAGTATTAACTATATTACGCAGTGCTTTGAAACGTTCAAAATCCCTAGGAGCTCGTGTCTGTTTCCAGATAAAATGTGCTTTATTTCTCCGGTGCAAAAGCTTACAGATAGAACTGGAAAACCATGGATTCCTATTGTTTCTTTTAACGATCTTAATAGGAACAAAACGCCTCGAATAGCTCTAGTATCATATTCTCCAAAATTTCAACTTTATCTTCAATTGAGGTATAGTTTGATGAAATACTTAGGTTAAACTCAGTATTAGTCAGTGCAGCCTGTAAGGACTGCATGTCTACGGAGTTGAAGTCTCTGAAAGTGAAGGTTTCAGTGGAGCGATTCCCGCTCCCAATGTTAAGCGAGTATGTTAGAAAAATGAGGTCGTGATCTGAAATGCCAGGTAGGGCAAGTTGGCTACAGAAGGACACGTTTGAGGGGTTATTGTATATGAAAAAATCGAGCAAAGATGAACTACAACCAGAAAAATGCGTTGCTTCATTATTTATTACATGAAGATCACCTGCAGACAAAAAATTTATAAACTGTCTAACCGGGCCGGTCATCCTTAATAAATTTAGGTTAAAATCTCCACATAGAATTATGTTGGGAAAACAGCAAGAGAGATTCAAGAGATTGTCAGTAAAGATATCAGATAACGCTACCGACGGAGGTTTATAAACGCAGCCGATGAGTGTTTTGTTTTCAGCACCAAGAATTTCGAGAAATAAAAACTCCGTCGAAGAAATTTTAGAAGACAGAAAGATTTTTGCCTGTATGTTAGGTTTTATGTAAATCGCGACACCGCCTCCTCTTCTATCCTCCCTATCATGTCGAAATAAACGATAACCTCCAATGTTTATCAGTGATGTGGGTACTGCAGGTTTCAGCCAAGTTTCCGTCACACAAACTATATCCGCCTGGGATCGGGTAAATATTACACGAAATTCATCTATTTTAGGTAATAAGCTTCGAGCATTTATATGACATATATGCAATCCGTAACTACGAGAAGCAAAAACATTGATCATTGTATGACACATATGTTCTTCGTTCAGCCCATGAGACAATTCACCCACAGTCAAAGGAGTCCGAGACCCCGGCTCCCGAAACAACTGAAAGACGCAACTGACAAGACGAGATATATTATAAACTTTACGTAAAATCTAAAATTCAAATTAATAGAACAGAAGTTGAACTTAACTAACCACAACAACAACAAAAACATAAACAGCTCACATATCGATCACTAAACCTCTAATTGACCTATATCGGAGATTTTAATTAAACATGACTTGGCAGATCTTCTAATAAAAATGGAACCATTTAACACAAATACGGAGTCAATCTTGCCTTCTTTTTTGAGCCGCCTTGCGTGAAGAAAAATTCCTCTGTCCTGGGGCCGGATTCTGTATCACGGAGAATTTGGGAATTTGGGAGATGAGAATTTCGTTTTCTTAAAATTCCTAATTCCCTATTTTTCCTTTCCCAATTTACTAACATGGTTGGAGAATTAGTGAAAACGTAAGAAATGTGAAAAAGTGCGATTCGCCTGGGACGATTAAGGGTATCAATTTTTGTTGTAGAGGGTTAGTCTTTTTTCATATTTGAGGTACATCCGTCTATTACCTACTACTGTCGAAATAAATAGAAATTTCTGTTTCGTAGGAGTAGTTTTTGAGGGATGTAGGAGGGTAGGTTTTCTCGAGTTTTTCCGGGATAACGAGAGAATGGAGAGTAGAAGGAGAATGTATGTGGTATCAAAAAAAATGGGAGCTCAGGGCAAACAAGATAGGTTTAGGAAATGTGGCGGGAAGAGTGCGGGGTAGACATGGGGGCTGATTAACGGAAATTTAAAAATAAAATTAAGACAATATCAGGAGCTGTAATAATTCGCAGGGGTAAGCTCAGGATCTGTAAGCCCAATAAAAAAAAAAATAAGAATTCACTTTGGTAATTAGATATGCATTATAGGCTATATTTTATTTCGATTAACGGTAGTTTGCAGATTTGAGCGGCCTCGGCGGTAAATTTTGCTATCGCAATATTCACGGGCGCCTAACTCTATGTGGGAGTGCTGTAGATTATTGGGGTTTTTTCTGATAGATTACTGGTTTAGAGTACAAAAATATAGGTGAACAATTTTGTAGGCAAGGTGTTTTGGGGGTTGGGGGTCGTACCACTCTTCATAGGGGGTTGTCCAAACTACGTCATGTTTGGTAACAAATTAAAGAGGGAGTAGAGGGTAATCGGGTGGTGTAGTTTGTATTTGATCATTTTAACGTGATAGCTGAATTTTGACCGCCGAAGATCGATTTTTTTGCACTACGGTCATATACACCCCATATTTCCATATTTTGCATATATTTCTTCCGTTCTTTGTTTCACATCCATTAGTAATCTGTTGTGAACATTTTTGTCATGGGAAGTAAATTTCCACAACTTACTAGTTCTTCGCAATGATGAGTTGAAAATATGTCAATTTCTGTACCAAAAACGGCCATTTTTTCACCTTAAAATGGACTGATACACTTCTTTTACAGTTATCTCCAAAACCGTTTATCGGATTTAAAATTTAATTACATATTTAATTAGGGGAGAAAATTTAGATGCGATTTCATCCTACACACAAGCTTTATCGTGTATAATTAAAAATTTTGCAGCATCTCTTCTGTAGTGGAAGACGACCAAATTGATCATTTTCGCGTGATTTATAATTTTTAGCGGGTACCTTGAGAGACAAAATCCATGGTCCTCTGCAAGTATTGCATGGATTTCCATAATTATTTTTTTTCAAATATAGCCAGGATATGCAGTGAATAAATAGCTCAATTTGAAATTCCTAGATACCTAGATATCTTCAAAAAACGCAACAAAAGCAGAAAATACAATTTTTCCACTTACTTTTCCACAAGCAAGACAACGGAGAATTAACAAGTGGAATGGAGAATTCGGGAATTCTCTACTTACTTTTCGTCTTACTTTTCCACAAGCAAACACCGGAGAATTAACAAGTGGAATGGAGAATTCGCGAATTTCGTACTCACCTCTCAAATTCACTCTCAGTTGAAAATTTTTCGTCTTACTTTCACTTCTCAAATTCTCTGGTGTTTGCTTGTGAAAAAGTAAGACGAAAAATTCTCAACTGAGAGGATTTGAGAAGTGAGTACAGAATTCGCGAATTTTTCGTCTTGCTTTCACTTCTCAAGTTCTCCGGTGTTTGCTTGTGGAAAAGTAAGACGAAAAATTCTCAACTGAGAGGATTTGAGAAGTGAGTACCGATTTCGCGAATTTTTCGTCTTACTTTCACTTCTCAAATTATCCGGTGTTTGCTTGTGGAAAAGTAAGACGAAAAATTCTCAACTGAGAGGATTTGAGAAGTGAGTACGGAATTCCCAAATTCTCCATTCCACTTGTTAATTCTCCGGTGTTTGCTTGTGGAAAAGTAAGACGAAAAGTAAGTAGAGAGTTCCCGAATTCTCCATTCCACTTGTTAATTCTCCGGTGTCTTGCTTGTGGAAAAGTAAGTGGAAAAATTGTATTTTCTGCTTTTGTTGCGTTTTAAGAAGGTATCTAGGTATCTAGGAATTTCAAATTGAGTAATGTATTCACTGCATATCCTGGCTATATTTAAAAAAAAATAGTTATGGAAATCCATGCAATACTTACAGAGGTACATGGATTTTGTGTCTCAAGGTACCCGCTAAAAATTATAAATCACGCGAAAATGATCAATTTGGTCGTCGTCCAGTACAGAAGAGATGCTGTAAAATTTTTAATTAAACACGGTAAAGCTTGTGTGTACCATGAAATCGCATCAATATTTTGTCCGCTAATTAAATATGTAATAAATTTTTGAATCCGATATACGGTTTTGGAGAAAACTGTGAAATTCCAATACTATACAGCACTCCCACATAGAGTTAGGCGCCCGTGAATATTGCGATAGCAAAATTTACCGCCGAGGCCGCTCAAATCTGCAAACTACCGTTAATCGAAATAAAATATAGCCTATAATGCATACCTAATTACCAAAGTGAATTCTTATTTTTTTTTATTGGGCTTATAGATCCTGAGCATACCCCTGCGAATTATTACAGCTCCTGATATTGTCTTTATTTTTTTTTTAAATTTCCGTTAATCAGCCCCCATTTCTACCCCGCACTCTCCCTACCACATTTCCTAAACCTATCTTGTTTTCCCTGAGCTCCCATTTTTTTTGATACCACATACATTCTCCTTCTTCTCTCCATTCTCTCGTTATCCTGGAAAAACTCGAGAAAGGCTACCCTCCTACATCCCTCAAAAGCTACCCCAACAAAAAAGAAATTTAAATTTATTTCGACAGTGGAAGGTAATAGGCAGATGTACCTCACATATGAAAAAAAGTCTAACCTTCTACAACAAAAAGTGATACCCTTAATCGTCCCAGGCGATTCGCACTTTTTCACATTTCTTACGTTTTCCCTAATTCTCCAACTATGTTAGTAAATTGGGAATGGAGAATTAGGGAATTAGGAATTCTAAGAAAACGAGATTCTTATCTCCCAAATTCCCAAATTCTCTGTGGCCCTGGTGTGTGAGCCAGTGATTGATGTAGATTCGATTGTGAGGTAGCGCCGAGGAACCGATAGCTTCTAAATTCACGTCAGAAACTTTTACTGGTGCAGACTTCATGTATTTGGCAAAGAATGTGCGCTTCTCCGAGTACGTGGGGAACTTCACAATAATAGGTACAGCATTTGTTTTGCTCGTCGTACTGTCTGCATTGCTTCGATTGCCTGCACGAGATCTGAATACATCGAGATATTGCGAGGGTGTATGACCAATTTTATGCATTATTTTGTTCACAATTTCCCTGGTGTCTTCCTCATTTTGATATGGGATGCCTGCGACCACAACACCATTCTGCCGCTGACGCCTTTCAATTAGGTTCAGATTTACCTTCATACTAGCTACGTCGTTTTCCAGTGACTGGACTTCAGAAATAACAGTTTTTTTCAAGTGCCACTAGCTGAGAGCTGATGCTGGATAGTGTTGATTGTATTGGATTATATGTATTTATCTTCTAATTTTTTCATGCAGCTTTTTAGATCATTGATCTTTTCAGACAGCATGTCTTGTGCAGCGATAAGTTGTGACAATTTGCTGTTAACCTCCGCAAGGTCATCAAATCTTGGAGATTTCCTATTATTTCTCAAATCATCAGGCATAATGGAAAAATAGCACTTAAAAGACCGTAAATGAAGAAAAACAGAAATATATATTTACTTATACTGTTACGGAAGCGAAGAATAAAAAATAAAAACTTTGAAGCACGGTTGGATAATAAAATTTCTAGTTAGAGATAGAGCGACATAGAACCCGACTATTCACTTGCTGCCATTGCCACTGTATCTCAATTTTCTTTCATGAAGTCTGTCCGATGTGAGTGATGTTCCAGTTAGAAGATTTTTGAACCTCATGCCACTTTTCATCTAATAAAGCTAGCTAAACCCAAAATTTCAAGACCCGACGACATTAATGATTTCAATATTAGATTTATGACTAAGCTTATGAGCATTTGATGGGACACTTACTATGTGCAAATTACCCACATATCTGCTTTCTAAATAGCCTGACAGCATGATAAAAAGATGATAAGGTATGGCCGATTCAAGAGGAATTTTTTGTGTTGTTACGTCATGAGGTGACAATGTCATATGCAGCGAATTTGTTTTGAGTTTTTCGTATTTTATTGACTGAAATTAGTTTTGAATATATTAAAATATTTAACAAAACATTAAATTCTTCTTTAAATCACATCGGGAAAAGTAATTATGTGCCCTAGTAAGAAAGCAAAGAAATTTCCAAATAGAAAATTTTTTTCACTTTGATAAGGACAATTGAAATTGAGACAAACAAATTTGTGACAATTATCGCCAAATGAGCAAGCAACTAATTAACAGATTATTTGGCCGTACTTTGTTAATCTTTTTATTATGGCCTGATAGTATGTATCTTTGTGGTGGCATGGAATTAAAAATGTTGCTGGTTGAAGCTGAATTGACCGTAGAGATTTTCTAGTGCATTGATTTGAAGGAAGCTCAAAGCTTAAACACATTTTTTGATTGGGACATTTCTCTTTAATATTCTTTCTCTTCATGAATCAAATCACTTATTACCTCTGATTGATCATACTGAAATATATCAGTGATTGTCCGCGAATAAAATCTGAGTCCACCTCTGTGTGTGAAGAAAAGTTTATTTTCTAGTTTTTCATGCGGCTTGGCCTCAGTTTTGTTTGAAAACTCGTTTTTTACTTATTTTATTTTCTGCCTTTTTCACGTTAACTATAAATTGTTATTACGTATCTGGTGATTTTCCCGCTTTTCCGGGTTTTCCACGGAGTTTTCCACAAAGGCAAATTTATGCAACTCATTTCGCTCTATAACTTTGTCTTAGGTTGCAAAACGCTTGGTCTGAAAAACTGCGGAAAAGCGTTTTACATGAATTTTCCTCGATTTTTTCTGCAAGTTTTCACCATTGTCGGAGAAAAAGTAATGATTCCAGTTGATAGGGAACTTGATCCTGCATAATTTAGAAAACTTTTTTACCGGAAGATTTTCCGGAAAAGTCGGAAAATTCCGGAAAAATTTTCGGTAAAATCGGAAAACTGCATTTTTCCTGAAACGGATTTATCACTTCTCAAATTTGTACCAAATTTTCAAATGATTTTTCCCGATTTTCCGGGTTTTCCATAGAAATTTCCGGTTCAAATTTTGATAGATTCAATTGTCACGCGACATGAACCTGTGTGCCAAATTTCAGTTCGCTGTAATGACGAAAAGTGGGTCTACGAGAATGTCGAAAATAGTAAAAAAGAAATATACAGACAGACAAATTCGTGTACGAGTTAAAGGGAATGGCCTCAAAAAAATGGGTTGCTCCGTAGATATGATTTTTTGAAAATGACGTTTCGTCGTTACATCACCCCTCGCGGGTTGGGGCGTAATAGTTGGAAACAAAAATATATGGGCGAGCTATTTTCATGTTCCATACAAACTCTCACCTGTGGGTATTTCTTATCTGTGACTAAAGTGCGTAATCAACTTTACAATGCATTGCCTTTACCCCGTGCTTGGTACATAGGTCAACATAACAACGATCAGGATGTAAACAATAGTGACCGATTTCTTCTACACTGTGCGGTATGTATAAGAACCAATGACGTGCGCCTCTTGCATTGTGCTTTCGATAAACAATTGTAACGGAGTTTCTGTTGGATTGCTGCGGATGGCTCGTCGAACCAGGGTTTATTAGAAATGAAACTCCTTAAGTTGCAATACAATAACAATAATTCTTTATTCAATGAAGTAGCTTTACATTTACACAGCTAATTTAATTAATTCTATTTATAGCCTATACTGGAAACTAGGTCATAGTAAGTTCATGCAGCGCACCACTATGATAACAACTTAAGACTATGCTAGATCTACTTATTAGTTTCAAATACGTAGAGACTGTGTAGTGATAAGGAGAACTTCACACGGCTTACCACTATGATGACCTGAGAGGGAAACGAGGTGACGCACCAAGAAGAAAATATCTGTGGAGGCGGGATATTTCACACAAACCAACCTATTTTTGGGAGAGGTACGGGAATTTCTCACTCGGCGTACACAACGGATCAGGACGGATGGTACGGGGATTGCTCACATGTCGTCCCAAGCAAATATTAGGGCAGGATAGTTCACACTAACCTTCACACGACGGATTTGGACGGATGGTACGGAGGATAATCACACGATAAACCAAGTAATTATTGAGGCGGGATATTACGCACAAACCTCAATAATATATTTTAAGAAAATTGCACGGGGATTACTCTCACGGCTTGCTAGCTTTCACTAGTGCGGGAATTTCGCGCATCACTAGTAACCCAGTGAACATTGTCTGATCGCCTAACTCGTCGAGATCGCCGACCACACTGATTTCTGTGTCAAGTCAAGTCAAGTGCTTTTGCGCTTTCAAATTTCTTCACTGTCTTCCTTCTTGGATTTTGTTAGATGATTTTTCATATCCTTCATATCGTCTTCTTTAGGGAGTTGGACTTCGGGCTTATCTTTGGCCCTCAGTTCGATTAGATGTTTTTCTCTTTTCTTCTTTTTAATCCTTGGTTTGCTTTTTGATCATCTCTTTTTCAAGTTCTTTTGAAAAGCTTTTCTTGTACTTGACTAGTACATGTACTGGCGTGCTGATCATGCAGCCCGTCATTATGGCAACTTTGTGTGCGTGCCCCAGTGGCGTGGTTGCTTGAACTTAAGTTCATGTTGCAACTAAATAAACCCAGTGGCGGACAAACATAATTTACTTCGGCTTGAAACTTGTAACTTCGTTGCAGAATTATCGTTATATAGGTGCACGTAAAATAAATGATTATTGATAGGCTCCTCCTCTTTTTCCTTTTCTTCCCCTTAACCTTCTACAATTCAGTTAAGAGTGATGGCTGCTTGTGTTATTTTACGTTTTCTGTAACTTATTTTTTGTTTAGTAAGTCATTACCCCTTAAAAATTCTTACGTATCGACGAAAATCAACTTAATTATTAAACAAAGAGCTGTGCATTATACGCGAGATACACAGCACGATCAAATGAATCATTAGTATTAAATATTCATTAAAATTCCGTGTGTCACATAGTATACGTCATTATGGCTCGAAAATCAGATGATAATGAAGTACACTAATGAAGTGTTTTCTTCCTTCATTATAGCTATAATGAGGCAAAATGTGCTAGATTTGGCATATAATATAAATGTGGAACTCCGCTGAAGAAGAAACGCAAGGATATTTTTTAATATTAAGTTTTTTCTCATTTGTAAATTGTTAAATTGAAAATAAAATAAATAACAACAAAGTTAATCGCGTTAATTCAATTCAAATCGCATCGTTAATGTCATAAATTTATCAAAACCAGTTTGACAGAACAAAATTATTAAAGAAATGGCTGTGTGTCTGAATTTTATAATGAAACATTATAGACTAATGAGTGGTTAATTATTTCTTCATTAAGAGCGCTGTGTGCCTAGGTCATTAGAGTATTCAGTGCACTATTTTAGATCGTAAATTACACTTATTCAAGTAGTGATTAAAAAATAACGAGGAAGTCTCTCAACCGTCGTATGTAAGTCCTCTTGTTCTACTAAGTAATAAAAGTGATTACGTATAGCTAAGATTTATAATAAATTGACTGCAATAAAGAAAAGTTCAAAGCAACCAATTTTGTAAAAAGGGCTACTGATCTTCTCTCGAGGGAAAGCACTCCCAAGTCCATGTTGATAGCGGAAACGGCAACATTTACCTGCACAGCGGAACCTTTAAGGCTTGCATTTTTCCTTGAGAGTAACGAAGGATCGTGTTCTGTAAGTTCATCACACTTCGTTTCGTTCGTAATTTTGCTTTCATGCTTCGCCATTGTAGGTATACTAACGGCTCTTGTTTTATTTATTTATTTATTTATTTAGAACTTCATCAAAGATCTGACTACTAAGTTTACAAAAAAAAAAAAATTATACATTGTAAACAATGATAATGACAAAAGTGAACAAACAATAATAATAAAATGAAAAGTAACTTTAACTAACCTGATCTCTTAATTAACTTTTTGAAAGATGAAAGTCAATGCAATCAAACTGGTTGTTAAAGAGACGAGACATTGATGAAATCGGCTCGTGAAAACCATAGTTCGTACCATGATGAGGAACGACGAGGAAGTCGTGGTTCCTCAAGGAGCGCGCAGGAATTGATATATTGAAAGTATTTAAGAGCTCAGGAGAATTTGTCGCTCCCTGTATACACTGAAACGCAAAAACAACTCTAGAAGCTTTTCGCCTATTTTCAGGAGAATCCAATGGAAAGAGTTTAAGCCTACCAACATATGGAGTTAAAATAATAGGGTTATGCCAATGAAGTCCACGCAGAGCAAAACGAACGATTCTCCGCTGCACAGCCTCAATACGATTTATGTATACAGCATAAAAAGGAGACCAGACCTGACTGGCATACTCCAAAATAGGTCTAACGAATGTGCAGTAAAGGACCTTTGTTATGAATGGATCATTAAACTCCTTTGACCATCTCTTTACAAACCCCAGAGTAGCATTAGCCCTGGCAACGATTGTATTAATATGATCCTCGAAGGAAAGACGTGTATTAAGGAAGACACCCAAGTCCTTGGTTTTGTCAAGTCTAGATAATAAGCATCCATCTAAGGTATAACTGAAGTTCAATGGCCTCCTTTTACGAGAAAAGGACATAGCAGTACATTTGTTGATGTTGAGAGGAAGACAGTTAATAGCACACCATTTATGAAAGGTGTCTAAGTCCAAATTTAGAATTCCACACTCGTTTTCATTAGAAACAATACGGAAGATTTTGGCATCGTCAGTATAGCAAAGTATTCTTGAATTAGTTAAAATCAGAGATACGTCATTAATGAAAATAATAAAAAGGAGTGGTCAGAGATGGCTGCCTTGAGGAACACCAGAAGTATTATCTATTACGTCAGAAAGAGCTTCGCGAAATATAACTCGCTGAGTACGATCCGATAAATAAGAATGAAGCCAATTGACAAAAACAGAAGAAAAACCAAGAAGAGTCAGCTTATGAATCAAGATTTTATGATTGATTCGGTCAAAACCTTTACTAAAATCCATAAATATGCAATCAACTTGCTTTCCGCTTTCAATTGCAGAAATGCAGAAATTGGTACACTCTAACAAATTAGTCGTAGTAGATTTACCCTTCGTAAAGCCATGCTGAAAAGAGCGCAGGAAAGGCTTCCAGTGGAACGACAAAACATCGCAAACCATGGCTTCAAATATCTTAGCAATACAACATTACGTAGTGAAAAGGAATAATCAAAGAAAGCTTCCACTGTTTAGGAAAAACACCCCAGGTTAAAGATAAATTAAATAAGTAACACAAAACAGAAACGATGGACGTAGCACAATGTTTTATGAGCGTGGAAGGAACGCCATCCGGACCAATAGAAAAACTATCAGCTATGCTTGAAATGTACTTGAAGACAGACGCTTCATCGAACAACAGGTCCTTAGGTTGAAGAGAAGTCGTCGGAAGCTTCGTCAAATGGATAAAATCGTTATAACTAATATCACAGTGGTTATCACAGAAGGCAGTTTTAAAGAAGTCACCAAAAATATTGGAAGTCTCCAAGGGATCAACACTATCTATGTTTCCAAGACGCAACGATGAAGGGTATCCATCACAGTTGCGCTTAGAGTTCACAAATTTCCAAAATTGGTTAGGTTCCGTACGCAAGGCCGACCTCATTCTATGTATATAATCATTATAAGAATCAGTCAGGTACGATATGTACTGAGTACGCAAATTAGAATAAGTTACATAATCAGCATCGCTCCTTGAGGAACAGAACCTCCTCCAAGTTTTATTCCTCAAATTTTTAAGATGCTTCAAAGAGCCATTGATCCACGGTTGACAATGCGAAGTACGATTCGAACTAACAAGTGGTACACAGTGAGTAAAGCAAAGAAATAGGATGTCATAAAACGAGCTCACAGCTTTATCAATGTCACGTTCACCCAGAACACTGGTCCAGTCGCAAGCGGATAGCCATTCATTCATTTTGTTAAAATCAGCTTTTTTAAAGTTATAACAGTACTCGTAGTTAACAGAAGCATTAGATGTTGAAGTTACAGGATCAAAAAACAAAACTGTATGTAGTGCCAGATGATGACTTATTTCAGGAACCATAGGCGTTAAACTACGCTTAACGAGTGTACCATTGGGATCGGACGAAAATACCAGGTCAAGAGATTTTCCAGAGTCATTAGTCACACCGCTAGACTGCATTAGGCCTGAAGAAATAAAGTTGTCAATAAAAGATATGGCATGTTGAGGAGTCGCTAAAAAAGAGGGCAGCAAGCCCTTATCGTCCAGAGAGTGCACCCAACTCACATTAGGCAGGTTAAAATCACCAAAAAGCAACAACTCATCGGCAGGCACCAGAACTTCAGTAAGCCTATCTATACATGAAGCCAACAAATCAAATATATCAGCAGATGGGCATGGACGGATATAAACTGTAGCAATATATACGGTTTTGTGTGAAAGCCTCAGAGCCACACAAATAAACTCCAGATCACCGGAATCAACAAAGTCAACCAAGAAACAAGGAAGGTCGCGACGAACAGCACAAGGTACTCCACCTCCAACAGGAGCATCCAGAGACAGACGATGGCGGTCACGGCGAAACAACAAGAACTCGGGACCAAAAAGCTCTTCATCAGCGATCTTACCACACCGCCATGTCTCGGTCAAGCAGACCACGTCGAAACAGGAATTCGTCGAACTTGTAAAAAGGCGAGTCGTCTTAGAGCGAAGACCAGTTACGTTGGCGTAGTAGACCGAGATTTCGCTAACAAGTTTTTTGCCATACTAGAAGATCCGGAACGTCCCTTAGGAATAAATTCACGCACAATGGAATTGCAGGGCCATATATCAGGAGAAAGCACCGCCTGAAACAGATTTTCCGGAACTAAAATCCTGAAGGACGCAGAAAATGAGCGTTTCTCGTGAGCATGTCGAGTAGATAACTTCTTGCAGGCAATCAAAAAGCTCGGAGTACCGACACGTGATGAAATGTGCTTAATAATTTCGTCTTCAGTGGTGTCAGGATGTACTCTAGAGACGAAAACACATTTAGGAAGCCTGGCTGGCCGCAACTCAACAGCATCTCCAAATGCAGGCGAGGTATCGTTTATCATTTTACTTTTAGAAATTTGTAAACAATTTGCTTTCTTAAGATTTAGCTAAGCGTTTCATAATTAATCTGAATAAATAGCAAAATCACATTTTAGTTTGAATTATGCGGGGAATCTCAAAAAGATTTAGTTTTCTAAAAATATCCACATAATAAATAATCTGGTGAACAATTTGTAGTCATTGTAACTAGAAAACGGCACAAGTGAATAGCTTTCCGGTACCAACGATTTTATGCCTCAGGTAATATTCGCAGATGAAGTGGTTTCTTTGAAAGAATATTTACTTGATACTTGATGGCAAATTGCGAATTTTATACATACAATAACAAAATTCCCTGCATAAGCAATGATGGAAAATGCTTTCGGCATCCAAAGGATTTAGAATATATCAAAGAGTTTTGAAAATCAAGTAATACTAGTAGTGGTTGTAGTAGTAGTAGTAGTAGCACTACTCCTACTACACTTTATCTATTTACCCTATACATGAAGGCAAAACTGAAATTGAAGCATTCCAGGTAAGACAAACATTTCGGAAATTATTCAAATCACCTCGGGGAAATTTTATGTCATCAGAATAACATCAATTAAGTTAGTTGTATGTACTTAAGTGGTACATGTAATAATAATTTTGTTTAATCATATTGATTGAATTTTGTGCAGGTACTTGGTGAAACACATTACAATTACGTGCATTGCTTAAAAGGACGAATAATATTTGACAAATACTAAATCTATGAAATGAGAAAGCAACAGAAAAATGGTACTTTTCTATTGATCATAATGAATTTAGTAAAAGAAGCCTTTTACTAGATCTTGTTACAGATAAAGTTAGTTCTCATAGTTCTCAGAGCATCTAGTCAGCACAACCAGAATTAGTAATTAGTAGTCGTTAAACCTTGATAATTTCTTAATTGAACGAAACGCGTCGGTGTATTTTTAATATAAAATAAATTTACTCGAAAAGTGCCTAAATCTCTATTTCATAATAATTTTAGTTTATCACCAATATGCTATGATATTTGTTCCTTTTTTTTCCCTACAACTACAATGCACGCTTCGCCTTACTGCACTTAAATAAATAATTTTTATATATCCATGATAACGTCCGTGAATTTACTCTGATTCAAAACGGCTCCAAATTTATACCAGGAAAATGAAATTTTCTGGGATCATTTGCATTACATCATTTACCAACATCTTCCTGTTCCTTTTTTAATCTGTTTATCCGAGTCTGCTTCTTTCTTTATTGCTAAAATTTCCGACATACACAAGACTTTACGTCTTTAATGAAATTTTTTAAATGACCTTCTGCTGTCAAATTTAAAATCGCGTTAGAAGGGAGGCTTGCATGCAAGCTGTACTATCTCTTTTAACCCCCGGCTAGTAATCAATTGAAAAATCCGCTTAGTTAAGGTCTGTTCTTTTAGATAAATTTGAGACGCTCAGCGGCAGACCGACGTAAACCACAATTTATGAAAAGCGAATTATATACGTACTAAAATTTAGATTTGTAAATACGGTTTAGAAATGAAATTATCCAAGCTATTAAGTAAAAATCTTTACTATAATATGAATAAAAACTTCTTTCCCGTAAAATCAAAAAGCATTATTTTGCATGCAATTTGGCCTATGAAACTTGTTTGGGTGTTGAGTACTTTGTACTACACGAAATCAGATAGGCCATTATTGCGTTGTTGGTAAAGAGTCGACATGAAACAATTTGTTTGAAATCGCACGTATTTTTCTCGGAAATCTTTATACGTCGTATAAGAATATTGTTTCAATTCATTTTCACTGGCAACGGTTCATTACAGTATTGTTCCTAGTGGTTTTAAGCTCACCAAACAAAAATTTTAGTTTACTAGTATTTTGTGCTTCTGATGGAAAATATACAGAATTTGTAAGTAGGTACACAGTATTTAAAAAAAGGTCATAAAATTATGTACCTACTAATGAAATTTAAAGTGCTTACAGTACGTAGACACCTGAACCCTAGTGTGATCTCTAAACATGCCTGACATGGACAACAATTGTGGAGAGCCAGAGGAATTTCAAGATTCAGGGAGTGAATATGTGCCCTCCTCGAATAATATTTTAACTGATTTGGATGCACTTGTATAAAATTCAACTATGGATTCAGTAGATACATTTACTGGATGTTTTGAGGCAAAACTTTCAGAATCTGACCCGGCTTCTTCGGACGCACTAAACACCTAGTGTGAAAGACAGAGAAAACCCAGGAAACGTGCAAGAAGTGAAAGCCAATGGAAAGGAAATGTGAGCAACCGAAATAGAGCACTTAGGAAGTCATATATAAATACCAAAGGAGTTGTCATATCTAAAAAAGTATATCAACGCACAGAATGATGTTGTCCACTAAAGTCTCATACTTTATTTAGTAACGATAAACTGAAAAGATTTTTGACAATTTTTATTCACTTGGCGATTAGAATTTACAAATCTCGTACTTGTGCAGTGAAGTTATAATTATGCAGAAAAAAAGGGAATATAAGACAAGTGGTGGAGACAGCAAATGGAATAAAACCAGGATTTATATGTTACCCGGAGAAAACAATAACAACCAAAAAGTGTGTAAAAAATTTTTCAAACAAATTTTACAAATTTCGGACGGAAGAATTACAGGTGCAGTGAAATTTAAGAATACAGAAAGTTCCATCACTACACCGCCATTTTCTAAAAGGAGACGCCATTCTCGTCATAATAAAACGAGTACGGAAAAAGTAGAAATGATAAAGTCATTTATTGATAAATTGCCAAAATACTGCTCTCATTACTCCAGGAACAAATACATTGCTCCAGATTTAAATACATATATCGATATTACACAAGCTTTATATTCAGGCATCAACAGAGGGAGTTGTTTCAAAGTTTGTATTTTCCGAAAATTTCAATTTACACTTTCAGTCGTCTGTTTCGGATAGCTGTAAAAAAGAAAGTGATATGTTTAAAATAAAAATAGATTTTGAAAAAGATCCAGAAATGAAAAGTATTATTGAAAATGAAAGGAAATTACATTTGGTAAAAGCTGAATCCGCAAGAAAAGGAATGCAGACTGATTCTAAAGTAAATTATAATGAAGTTGCTGCAATTACTTTTGATTTGATGAAAACATTACCGGCGTCGCTTATTATAAAAGACAGTTGTGGACATATTGTTTCGGTATTCATAATTTAAAAACCAGTGAATCTTATGTATACGTGGCATGAGGGAATCGCTTCAAGAGGTCCCCAAGAGAATGGATCATTTATCATGCATTATATCAAAACTTTTGTTTCATGTAAAAAACTAATTGTGTACAGGGATGAATGCGGCGGACAAAACCGAAATATTAAAATGAGCATAATATGTAACTATATCGTCAACAGTGATATTTTTTCAGTAAATGAAATTGATCACAAATTTCTTGGATGTATCTGGTCATTCATTTTTACCATGTGACCAAGATTTCGGCCTAATATAGAAGCATTTTTGACTTTTAGAGTTTGTGAAGGAGCATTAGGTCTTTCTGTCTTGGTTTCAATAATTCGAACTAATGGAAATGATTATTTTCAGACTTTTAATATTTTATAATTTTAAAATTTATTATTTTAATGTTATTTTTAATTCCTTTATGTTTTATAAATATAATATTTGGAATGGATCAAAATATTATATTTATAATATCATTTATTTTTATTTTTATAAATTGATATGGCAATTTTTGGATAAGATTAGGTTATTTTTTAGGATGTGATTTAATTTCTTATGGAATAGTTTTATTAAGCATATGAATTTGTTCTTTAATATTGATGGCTAGCCAGTATATTTTTAATACAAATAATTATATAAAATTCTTAATCAATATTATTTTTCTATTATTTTTTCTTTGTTTAACTTTTATAAGAACTAATTTATTTTTGTTTTATTTATTTTTTGAAAGTAGTTTAATTCCTACATTATTTTTGATTTTAGGGTGGGGGTATTCAAGCTGGAATTTATTTATTATTTTATACATTGTTTATAAAGGTAAAGTATTATTGGTTATTTTTTATTTATATAATTTGTCAATGACTATAACTTTTTATTTAATAATTAATTATATTTTTGATTATGAATTAGTTTATTTTGGATTATTTATAGCTTTTTTAGTTAAAATACCTATATTTTTAGTTCATTTATGGTTACCAAAAACTCATGTAGAGGCTCCTGTTTCAGGATCTATAATTTTACCTGGAATTATGTTAAAATTAGGAGGATATGGATTATTACGAGTAATTTTGTTATTACAATATATTGGAATAAAATTAAATTTTATTTGAATTAAAATTAGCTTAGTAGGGAGAGTAATTGTTAGTTTAATATGTTTACGTCAAGTAGATATAAAATCTTTAATTGCTTATTCATCTGTTGCTCATATAGGAATTGTACTAAGAGGTTTAATGACAATAACTTATTGAGGATTTTGTGGTTCTTATGTTTTTATAATTGCTCATGGATTATGTTCATCTGGTTTATTTTGATTAGCTTATATTTCTACGAACGATTAGGAAGTCGAAGATTAATAGTTAATAGGGGATTAATAAATTTTATACCTAGAATAAATTTATGGTGATTTTTATTGTGTTCTGATAATATAGCAGCTCCTCCAACTTTAAATTTATTAGGTGAAATTACTTTATTAAATAGAATTATTAGTTGATTATGAATTACAATAATTATAATTATTTTTTTTATCTTTTTTTAGTTCTTGTTAGACATAATATTTATATTCATATAGTCAACATGGTAAAATATATTCTGGGTTATATTGTAATATATCTGGTTTAATTCGTCAATATTTACTTTTATTTTTACATTGGTTTCCAATAAATTTATTAATTATGAAAAGTGAAGTTTGCATTCTATGACTTTAGATTATCTAAATATTTAGTTTATGAAAAATTTTGATTTCTGGTGTCAAAGATATGATTTAATTTCATTTTAGTTCGTGAAATATATTTTTATTTGTTTTATTAGATTTATTGGTTTGATAGTAATTAGTTGTAGTTTATTTTTAGTTAGTATTAAATTTTTAATTAATAATTATTCATTATTCATTGAATGATTTCTATTAATTCTACTAGTTTAGTCAAAGCTTTTTTATTTGTTGGAATAAGGTTATTATTTATATCTTTTATTTTATTTATTTCATCATTAGCTATTTATTACAGAAAAGAATATATATCTAGAGATTATTATATTAATCGATTTATTATACTAGTATTATTATTTGTTTTGTCAATAATGATATTAATTATTAGACAAAATTTAATTAGAATTTTATTGGGATAAGATGGATTAAGATTAGTTTCTTATTTATTAGTTATTTATTTTGAAAATGTATAGTCTTATAGTGCTGGGATATTAACTGCTTTGTCTAATCGTATTGGGGATGTAGCTTTTTTATTAGCAATTGCTTGAATAATTAATTATGGTAGTTGAAATTATATTTTTTTTTAGATTTAATGAAAGAATATTATGAAATATGTATTATTGGCTTATTAATAGTGTTAGCTGCTATAGCTAAGAGTGCTCAAATTCCCTATTCTTCTCGGTTACCTGCAGCAATAGCAGCTCCTACTCCTGTATCAGCTCTTGTTCATTCATCTACATTAGTAACTGCTGGGGTTTATTTATTAATTCGATTTAATAACATTTTATTTGATAATGTATTATGTCATTTATTATTATTAATTTCTGGACTTGCAATATTTATATCAGGGTTAGGAGGTAATTTTGAATTTGATTTAAAAAAAATTATTGCTTTATCAACTTTAAGTCAATTGGGTTTAATAATAACAATTTTGTCTAACCTATTGACAAAACTAGCTTTTTTCATTTATTAACTCATGCTTTATTTAAGGCAATATTATTTATATGTGCTGGAACTATTATTCATAATATGAATGATTCTCAAGAAATTCGTTTAATAGGAGAATTAAGTTTTTATATACCTTTAACAGCTACTTGTTTAAATGTAGCTAACTTAGCTTTATGTGGAATACCTTTTTTAGCTGGATTTTATTCAAAGAATTTGATTTTGGAAATTGTAATGTATTCTTATATTAATATATTTAGTTCCTTTTTATTTTATTTTTCTACAGATAAGCAATAAAGAGTTGAGTGGTTGAAAATACAGTGGCTGCATTTGGATTCTACAAATTCATATATAATTAAATATAAATATTCCAACGATGAAGATGATGATTTCATGACAGTTGATATATCGAAAAGAAATCTTCAAAAGCCATCACATATTAACTTGGAGCGACTTTATCCTGCACTATCGAAAGCAAAAAAATTAAAGATTTACAAGAATTAAAGCGGTTTACCCCACCCGTGTACCACCAATTTTATTGATCAATTGAAACACAACTCAAAAGCTATCGACGATGATATTCAAGAAGATGGACTGGAATTAACGTAATAAGGTATTTTTTTTTATATAGTTTAGTAAATATTATATTTTCGTATTTCCTACTTAGTTACTACATTTATTCAGATTTTTTGCTGATAATTTTCGCTGTACTATATGAATTTAATAAGCGTAGCTTATTAAGTGCAGGTACATTTTTTATATTATTTTATAGTAAAAATATAATCAAAACTTCCTTATTTTAGATAAGGCCTAACACACAGCTTGAAATTATTATGTCTTTTTTATTCAATTTAAAATGGCCTTTGCAACATTTTATTTAATTTAAACCATTAGATCTGAAATTCACAAAAATATTAATGATTTTATTCTCATATAATACATAAATAAACTTATTTCTTTTGAGTAAAGAGTAGAAACGCTGATATCATTTTTTGAATATATCCTTATCATAAAAGTTTCTTTCTCTCCGTTCGACAGTTTTGGTCTGCCGCTGAGCGCCTCAGTTGTGCAATTGCATTTATATTTTATTTTTATAATTTTTTGTAATCAAAGCATTTACTTTTTATAAGTTTTTGTAGTAATCTATTTATTGATGAATTTTAATAAATAATAAATAAATAAATTAATTCTTGGGGATTAGAAGCAAGGTATTTCGACCTAGACAAATCTTAAATTCGGAACTCGCTGGTCATCAAGAACCAACGGTGAAACGAAAAAAATGGATTTTATAGACATACACTTAGAAAATTGCTATACATAGAGAATAACGGTTCATAAGGTAAGGATATAACAGAAATATGCACAGGAGGCCCGGAATAGAGAAAGCGTTTGACTCAGTCTGAACAAAGGGGCTAATATTCAAAAACATAAATCTTGAGCCCCGCCTTATCTCACCCGGGTTATATATAGCTTTCTGTCATCCCGGAATTTCTACATAGAAATTGAGAATGTCAAATCTCAGGCAACATCAGTCAGTGCTCGTGTCCCCCAAAGTTCGGTCCTCAGACCAACTCTCTTCAATCTTTCCACCTATGATCAACCTGCCAACGGGTCAAATTTCATCACACTACTTTATGCTGATGACTCCCTTAAGTACGCCCACTCCATGTCATCCAAATGTCCTCAAACTCGACGAGCTCTACAGCAAGTGGGGCATCAAAATAAACCTTAAAAAATCTGAAATGATTTGCATCCGAAATCCCTCCACAAGGGGAAGACACAACCTCGCAATCGTGCCAACAACATAGAAATCGAAGTCAATAACGAAAAGCTTCAGCCTTCAAAGAACACCAAATACCTTGGTGTCTCTTTCAATAATCTGTTGAAATTCAACAATCACGCCAAGCTAACCATAAAGAAGGCCAACTACGCTTACTCCATGCTCAACCCTATTATCAGAAGGAGAAGCGGTCTCCTGTAACATACAGAGCTGCTTATATATAAACAGCTAATCCGCCCAATCATTTGCTATTGCTTCCCCATCTGGCACACCATTTCGCCATCCTATATGAAGCAAATCAGCGCCCTGGAAAGTTAACCTCTTAAGGGCCTGTACAGGAGAGTGCAGGAAACCTGACGGACACTACTTTCCCAACACCTTTTTGTATGACAGTTCAAGCATCTCTCCAATCGAGGACTATCTCCTTTCTATCGCCGTCAAACAAGTTGAGAACATCTCTCAACATCCTAACCTCTTCATCAGCCAGCTTTCAACGCAACTTCAAGTTGAAAACATCCACTATTTATCACCTCTTCACCTTATCAACTCGGAAATGAGATACATTTATTACCTGGGCGAGAGATTTACTTTCTTCACTAGTACAGGAAACCACCATCGTGGATAGGATATCATCCTGGCATCTCGACTATAGTGGAATTTATTAACGCTGGACCACTCTGGACTTTGGGGATACTTCTCATCAAACGCCAGTCTCCAACTCTCAGCATGGTAGAGAAATCTCTAACATTCCAAAACTTACCACTCCCCTCCAACTTCCCTATTCCTCTAAATCCCAAAATTGTTAAATAACAGACAAGAACACAGCTTGCCTCGCGCAAAAAGCTGTTAATAACTTCTCGACTTCGCGTAACCCAAAGTTAATAATTATTCGAACAATTAAAGTGTAAAGTGAATCAAAGACAAAAGTGAAACCTAGGCCAAAATAAAAAAATAAAACTTTCAAATATCCAGGGATATCCGTTCGGTTTAAAATTTCGCCATAACTCGTTTTAATTCGTAAATCGCGTGTGAAGAGCTCTTGACTTGACTTGATGGCCCGGAATATTGTCAGATAGTGAGGCTATGTATAAAATATCTATCGCGTTTTTCCATAGCTATCCTCCGAGATAGTTCCGTATAACAGACAATATAAAACTCATTTTCTGTTTCGCCGGTTACTCAGATAGGCTGCCTAAGAGGTAAAATTGACATATTATATTCTTAATACTTGTTATGTACGACCTTTCTAATTATACAACCTGAAACGTGTTATCCAGCTAATAAGTTTATGCGAAATACATTATTTATGACATGCTCGTATGCCTGCCAAAAACCGAAAATAAAAATCAATGTTTCATTTTGTCTAAACTTGTCATCCAAGCGTAAATATTTCCTTGCCTTTATACCTTAATTTCCCTTCGGTGACAAAATTAACAAGAAACTTAGAAAGTCAATTTAAAACCCGTTGAACTTTCTTAGATATTTTTAAGAAGGTACCCTTCAGCATTTTCATGTGGTACAGACTTATTTTTGCCAGTACCTTCCCCACATAACTGTCACATCATTCCACAATAATTATATTGTAATGGAATCGTACATTTTTTAGAAAAACAAGCAAATCTAATTTATTGATGACATGACAGAAGTAGAGATAAAAGTATTTAAGTTCTCCTTTAATATTATCTAATTAATTCGTATTTTCCTTCAGGCAGAATGTCTGCTACTACAGTTTTGCTAGCAGTTAATAGCGCCAATGTAAAATTTAGTTACACCACTACTTAAAAATGTAATTACTCAAAACCACAGGAATCAATGAATGCCTTTTGGGTTTTGATTTATCAGTAAGAAATTGTCTAAGCTTGAAGCGGATAGGAATATACTCAAATCTTTATTGTATCTTGTATAATTTAATTCATTATCTGGCTAAAAGGAAGTAACTGATCCTTTTACAACAGAATAATTCGTAACTAATTAATTACTGTTTCCATAGATATATTGAGATTTGACACAATAAATTAAGTATGAAATAATGTGATGAGATTCGGATGGAATGTAAAATTTATACAATTTGAAGGACAACTTCTGTTTTATTAATAATACGGGAGAAGGTGGAAGGAGTTGGATATTTTACTTGTCAAAGATATTTAAAAAAAATGTCATACCAACATCTAAGGAATTAAAGCTGGTTCGACTTATATCTACATACATTTGTATATGTTTGTCAATCCGTACGACCTTTCTCAGCTATCTTAAGTAGAAACAGTATTTAGGTTGGTCCTTGAGATCTGGAATTTCGTTTTTGGTCAGCAATGGCAAATGTTATAGTTCATACAGTCCGTGCTCCAAGGGAAAGAGTGCGCAGATTATGTTTTCCGTTTGCTTCTATCGAAAAAGTTTAATAAATTTAAATACCAATGAAAAAAAAACAAATAAAAAGGCAACTTATTGCTTTTATCAATAGTCACTTGACTAACAGACTGAAAATTACAAAGGCCGTTATGGCAAAGAATATATAAAAAGACTGACGAGGGAGAAAAATTTGTAGTTCCTTATGGAGCTAGGTGGAGAGTAATGAAGGCCGCGCATGATGAAATGGGACATTGTGGTTTAACAAGAACATTAGAAAATTTGAAAAGGTTTATTTTGGTTCAATAATATGAAACAGGTAGTTAATAAATATCTCAATAATTGCCTCGATTGCGCATATTATTAAAGAGCCCCAGATGAAACCAATTATCAGTTGCATGTTTCCGAACTGAAACCGATCCCTTTTCATAAAATCCATATTGACCACTTGGAACCCTTCCCCAGGAGTAAAAGGGGAAATATTCATCTGATTGGTTTGATAAAGAAGCTGACTGTGCCGAATACTGTTTCGAATACCTAACAAACTTCTTTTCTTGTCTTAGCCCCGGGATATTTTTCCAGTGTGCCTCTTTAATTCTGTCCCCCCAAAGCCTCATCTGAGCTGAGATGTGACTTTTTGGGTTCAGCTCCAATAAACGGAGATCTCGCTAATTCGTTTGCAAGGCAATCTGTTTGCCCTATAGTTTTCATAACCTTTCACCTAAATCAGTGTCACCTTATTTGTTTCGGCCAGTATATTCAAGACAGTAAGACAGTCCCACACAAGCTTAAATTCAAAGGCAAACGAGTTTAGTGCTTTAAGTGTTACTTGGCTCTCCCACGTTATGTGTATTTGGGCTCCAAGCATATTATTGTGAATTATTTCGCGAGCGCAGTGATCTATGGCGTTTCCAAGATGGCACCTTAGCCCATATATTCCCACGCCTGCTCTACCTTCCATTTTCGACCCATCCGTGTACCATTTGAGAGATTATTTTTGAAAGAATAGATCCTGAGTGTGCTGTTGTTGACCGTCTCCTAAGATCACCTTAAGTGGTTTTTCAAACTTATGGCGCTATGGCATAACATCTGAAATTGGGTTGACCATCGGGTCCTCTAGGAATTCTTGCAGGACTTTCAGGTGGCCAACAAAATTGTGTTTGTGCTCAGAAAATTTGCCATCTGCACCTTAATTGCACTGTAGATAGCCTCCTTTCTTACATGCAACAATAAAGGGAGTAGTTCCAGCATAGTGTCTAAAGTTGCAGTTGCAGATATACAAGCCGTTGAAGTTTTGTAAACTAGCTTGAACTGTCTTTTGTTTTGTTTTTGGCCACCAAACGCGTGAAGCTTGTGTGACCATGGATCTTATAATAAATGTATATGACGCACAGAGTGATTTTTGATTTAAGACCCCCAAGTTCTGTGTCATGTCTATGTTGACACTGTGGCATCCTCTAGTACTCTTTTTAAGTGGAAGCTCCAAGTTAATCTGCTATCTAGGGTAATGCCTAGATACTTGACCTAATTCTAGAATCCCATAACTGTTCCCTCAAGAGATGGTGCTTGTAAATAAAGCTTCCTTTTTATACCCTAGATGAAATCTATAGGGGTATACTAAGTTTGTCAATCCGTTTGTAACACCTCGAAATAATGATGGTAGAGCAAAATGGATTGGACACCCACGCATAAAATTAAAAGTTATTTTGATTATTGCATGTCCGTCCGTCCGTCCGTCCGTCTGTGCGCACGATAACTCGAGAACGCGTATACTTAGAGAGCAGAAACTTTGTACACGGACTTTAAAAAAAAAAGTAAAATTAAGTTCGAAAAGGGGACAAATCGGGCAACTCCTTCGTGGGGTTGCCATATAAAAATTTCGTTTTCCGCTATATATTTGGACACTGCCTGAGAACGCGTCGACGTAGAGAGCTGAAATTTCGTACATGATGTTTTTACTGCATTAGCAAATAAAATGGACTAAATCGGGCAACTCCTTCTTGGTGTTGCCATATTAAAATTTAGGTTTTTTACGTATACTTTGAAAACGATCAGTCCAAGACATTTTTATTTTACTAAAAACTTCTGCAGAATACGAAATTCTATAAAATTGGTTATAATCATTTTTTCTGTGCGACAAACCGTTCTAGAAATATATGCGAAAAACAACTTCAAAAATCAAACTTGAATAAATCGGTGACCATACGAAATTTAATACGGGCATTCATCTAGGGTATCATAAGAATTGGTCTTAGACCAATTCTAGCTTTTTTACTTGTTAATTATCACCTAATTTCGGTATAATGTATGTAACCTTTTTACATACTTGTAGAGGTGTTCATGTGAAATTCAATTGCACCTGACAGGCTAGTCACAAGAGCTTATGAATATTCTGTTACCACCAATCTTTGTTCAACTATTCGTAATTAATGATATGTGGATAGTTGCTGACATTCAAAAATATTTAATTTCGAGTAGGTACCTTCCTACCTACTTTACCAGGCCCCCAATTAAAATAAAAGCTTCTGGTTACTTGTTATGGTTTCCATTTTCTGGACATATTCCAAATTTTATCTCTAGACCCATTCAATTTTCGTATAATTATTTTTAAAATACTGCAAAATGTGTTAAAATATACACATCAAAATCAAATCAAATAAAATTATCTCCTTACCATTTCTCTGGATTGAAGTAAGCCATATAATAAACTTGTCTTCCAAGAATGTGTTACCTGCCTGTAAACATTGGCTACTACCAAAAGCTATCTACATACATATGTATAAAAATTTAAGACACCCACTAACTAATAAGCGCCACACAAAATCTCATATAAATTTTCCCAACCCAGGAGGAGTTTGAAAAGTAAGCGAATGCCGTGAAACATGTTAAGACAGCAGTTAGAACACTTCGAGTAAATGGACATGCAGAGGGCTATTTCCGCACTGTAAAAACAGCAATTGGATCAATGACAAGGGACGTTGATGGGAAAGACTGGGACTCAAATGTGTCTGCAATCCAGTGGGCTTTGAAATCAATGTGACTTACTACTACAAAAGCTTCACGACAAGAAATTTGGATGGCATACGAACCTAGAAGTATACTCAAAAATCAACTTATTTTGGCCTTACAAGAGAACGATCAAGATGAGGAACACAATAAGACGAGCAACGAGAAAGAATACTGCGGGGCCAATGCCCCGGCGGGCATTGTGCACCTGCCTAAGTCACATCACAAGTGAGGCGAATTTCTCAAACGAATCTTGCAAGACTTCCTTTAATTAAACTCGTCGACGTCTAGAAGCATTTGAATATAGATTGGGGAGAAATAGAAATTTTAAATTATGTTCTCACATGAGCTAATTGGAAATCTCAGGTGTATAGGTATACAAATTTATTTATTTGTTATTCATTCATCTGAGGGCTTAAAAGTGCCAGCAAATTTACATGTGCTTGCGCTATACTTGCTATGCTATCGAAAAAATTCCTTTTAGTACTGCTTTGCCTGCTGCTGGTATTTGAAATTGTACTGCTGGGCCTGATGTGCTATTGGAAATTCATTTCGCCATTTCTCTTCCTCTAGCTATAGCATGCTTTGCAAAGCATTGCTAGTACTGTCGATTGCTCCTGTATAACAAAACTCAAGAGATGAAAGCAGTCCAGTCAGCTCTTTATGAATTTGTGCTGCACTTAGCACATTTTCATGGGCTAGCGCTTTGGAAGACCGAAGTGATGTGTACCGAAGTGATATCCTGAGCTAACTGCACTCGTAAAGCCTAGTGCAGCGTTAATGCATTAGCAGCTAGAAAACATGGTTGCAATTGCATAATAAAGTGGAGCGAGAGTGAAACTTTAAAGTTAAAGTCCATCACTATAGCAACATCCGAGAGCACAACTCACATCAGCCAATTTTGTATTTTGTCAGTGCTAACTTGTGCATTTCGATTCAAAATGTCAATTTTGAAAGTTCTTTAAGAATAAAACTAAACGTCAAAACTGCTAAGCGCATCGAGACACTGCGCTACCTGACCGTAGCGTAAAAATATTCACACCAATGTGCTGGGGAAATGACAACACTTCGGTGGCCTGAACGACATGATGTGTACAAATTTGATATTATGCGAAATTCTGATTGTGGCTGAACGCACGGAATGTAAACAACATCAGCTCGCTGATACACCAGATGCCAATGCACTAGCCCTGGTCAATTAGCATAATGTCATCTAGGCTTGAACGTACGAAAGTTTGCTGTGCTGTTGAAAGCTGTAGGTACTGTATTAACGAATACTGCTTTGAATGTATATCATGACATGAAAATAAAGATGTAGAATAATATAATGATATTGATTCGTAGTAAATTATTAATAGGTACGCAGTGCGCCAAATTTAGAATTTTTCTAAGCGTTTTTAAAGAAAAATTAAAAAAATTCCGAAAAAATTTCGGATTGTTAAACTTTTTCCGAACAAATTCTTTTTTACAAAAACGCCGTAAGTGCCGAATATTTCCCCTCAAATCGGCGCGAAGAAATTTTATCTATCCTAAAGAAGTCCTAACGATTTCCTAAAGAAAATTGTCAAGCTTCTTATCTGAATTCCGATTGAACTCATAAGGAATTCATACCAAATTCTCAGAAATATATATCAAAGTGTTCCGAACTAGTTAAAACTCAAAAATGTTTTGAAAATATTTTAGAAAAGCATTATTATTTTCAAATTGGATATGTTTATGAAATAATAATGACGTTAAAACATTCTTAAGATTTGGGTTTAGCCAGTTCGAAAAATAAATAGATTGTAAAGATAAAAACGATAATTATTTATATTTTGTACGTTTTATTGAATGGGATTTTCTAATGCATTTGTTTTTCGTTAACTAAATCTGCTTTTTATATTATAAAATACTGCTTCCATTTCTATGTCGTCCGTGCTTACCGATGGATGTAAGATTCTGTAATACAACAATTTAACTGAGACATCGAAAAAATTAATCTTTGCATATTTTGCTCCAGTCGCATCTACGTGAAATGCTTAGCAATTTCCGTCATCAAGGTCTTGAATAATCTCTTGGTAAAAATGGTCAGAGCCGACCCTCCAAGAGTTGACAAAATTGCATTCTGCAAAATTATAATAATAAAATATTTTTTATTGTTAGGAAAAATTCGATGCGTACCAAAGCTTCGGCAGATTCTACTTCTATTCCACTTATTTTCGAGACTTATGAAGTCTTCTGTTGAAATTGTAGGCAACGAAAGAAGCATATCACTTAAATTGAAGGGTGTCTTTTGCGCTTTGTTCAAAGCCTTCATTGGCTCCTTCAAATAGAAGACTTCTCGCCCTAACTTTAAAATAGCGAACAGAATAGAAAGATATAAAGAACTGAGTTCATTTGGCAATGGTAAAGTACGATAGCGTTTACCCGGAAGCTGTCAGCTGTCTTGACATGTTCTGTACCATAATTTATTTACGCAATTAACAAAAGCACTGTAATATTTACTAATAATAATTCAAGTACACATTACTCACCTTACCCACTCTTCAGAAAATCGTCTCCCACTTTTAACTAACTCTGAACATAAAATAACAGGGCAACTCGAGCTTAAGAAATGTTTCGGAAATACCTTTAAAATTAAGAAAGAAGTCAGTGAAAAATCCGAATTCACACTTCTTTGAAGACTCTTTCTAAAATTTAATAGTTTTCTGAATAGCATTGCGAAACTTTGAAAAAGCCCTGAGAAGTGGGGATTTATTTTTCGCCCTGCCTCTTTCACGCACTTTCCGATTTTGTTCTTACGATTCCGAAGTTCCGAATTTGGCACATTGGGTACCTATACTTAATTAGTTTTATGATAATTTTGAATCAAGGTCTTGGAAGGATTCCATTTTATGACAGAACTTTTATTTAATAGTTCCTTCGCAAACATTATGGCATCAACCGTCTCAATCTTTAAACGATTTCTTTGATCGGTTTTAATTAAATTTAACTGGGAAAGAACTCGTTCCACGGCTGCACAACTGTGCGGCAAACTCAGAATGGTACCAATGAACTGTTTTAATTTAGGAAATATTTTCTCATTTAAACCACTTCTTAATGAAAAAATTTCGCCCAATATGCTTCCAAATGCCAATCATTTGAAACATAATTTATGCTTTGCAGCTGTCGCCATTCTTGATCCAGTTCTCCAATGTCTGATTCTTCTATTAGATTTGGAACTAAGTAGATTAGATCAACTAAACTGTTACCCAAATTTTTGGGATTAATACATTGTATAGCCTCAAGAGCCTTGTTTTTAAAATCAATCCTTTTTAAAATTTGAATGCATAATTCTTTATAATATTCAAAACATTGTTTTTTAATGTCCAATATTTCTTCATGTGTTAATTGTGCTTAATTTTCTAAAAGTTGAGCATTGGCATCAATATATTTATACAATGTCTAAAAAGTATTCATTCTTCAACAACATTTCTATATTTATTTCATCAATGTATTCTTTTTTTCAGAAAATTAGAAGATATGGAATTAAAAAGTCCTTTAAGAACTGACAATAACACATGTATTCTTAAATATTCAGATTGGAACTCAACATTAACTTTATTAATTAATTTTAAAACATATAAAAGATAATTCAAGTATATCTTGTTAGTTACATTCAGTTTAGAAGAAATATCTTTGGCAAGGTCAAAATTATTTTCAAAATGAAAAAGTACAAAAAAGTGCTCTAAATGAGTCCATTGACTTAGAATTCTAGAAATTCTTTGCTCCAACAAAAGCAACTTTGTTTCGGCGACTCGGAAGATTTTCAGCGGCTTATTCCCGAAAGCTTCCTGAAGCTCTTGAAAATCAGATGTCCGCTTGGGGATAACTAATTTTTCTAGTTCAGATGGTAACTTCTTCGAGGCTGCAGACGCGCACAAATTCAATGAATGGCAAATGCAATTTATAGTAAATAAATAAAGATTTTCTTTTTCGAAAAGTGCCCTAACTCCATTCTTTTTTCCCATCATTACTGACGCATTATCTGCGGCGTAACCGATCATATTTGCAATTTTATATAGGATATGGTATCAAAAATGGTTTTAGCATTCGATTTTGTTTTGATTTTCCAAAATTTTCTGCACATTTGTCAGATCCTCGATTTTAAGTAAAGAAAGAGTTGTTTCTGCAGGTTTTGTCCTTCCACGTTTCAATAATTTGATAATTTCAGAATCTTTGGCTATGTTTTTTTTATTTTCGACAAAAAACATAATAATTTTTAGTTCAGCAATTTTTCGTAAATCTTGTTTCTTTTTATGTTGCTCTAGATATGGAATTTCGTCAAATTTAATTTGATTTTTTAATGATTTTCCATTCTCCGTTACTTGATACCTCTTTAAACTAATTAGATTGTTGTTCAAAAAGAAAGCATATTCTTTTCCTGCAGCCATTCGAATTGTTTTATGCAAATCTGACGGAATTTTTGTGTGCACTTTATTTTCGATTTTTTTGGCTTATTTTCATTCAAATTAGTGGAGCCTTCTTTATTTTGGACTATAATTTGAGTGCTGAAGAAATAAGTTTAATATTAAAAAGACGGTCACTTGTGAAACTTTAGTACGTATATGCCTACCTAATTATGTTTATCGCAGTCAGGTTTTCCCCATTTTCTCCTTTGGAAGATTCATATGAACAAGATGCAGTTTTATACGATAATATGCTATGACTCAGTTTAATCCTATTTACAAATCTTTAAGAAAAATATTAAAAAACTGATGAAAATTTATCATTTTATCTAAGGTACCTATCCATCTAGAGTTTGAATATTTATTCACATTTGTTTTTTTTCGGCTTTAAATTTGTGATGTCATTGCTACATACTGGCCGAATTTATGCCGCAGGCCAATTGGTATATCTGTCAACTTTAGCAGAAGAATGTTTTGGAAATGAATCATTCTATCCCAAACATTATATTAAATTGACAAATAGCTAAGTTACTGCTTAATTGGCAGCGGCATAATCCCGACCAATGTCACTGTCATATGTCCACTTTCAATGAATGTAGGAATAAGTGGGCGCTGGCAATCGAGTGCAGCGTTTCTTTTCTCGTTCAGAATGAATATTTTCAATCCATGTCGTTCTTTTTCTCGGGCCGAACGATCTAATTTCAATCTGTCATCGCTTTTTTGGAAGACCGAATTGTTCTGAATGCACCTGAGTTTTTTTCGGATTTAAGCAGAACGATCCTAATTTATATTTGTGAAAGTGTTGTTTTCAATTTGGGTGAGGTAATAATAGTTGAGTTTAAGTGACCTTTGTAGGAAAATGGTTCATAAACAACAATTTTCACGAAATTATACTTGCTTTTATCAAATAGAAGAAATGTCAAACACTTGAAATGGTTCTGTTTCGTTCCTTTTCTATGAGCACAGAACTATATTATGACATCGTTCTGTCCATTTATACAGATTCATTCAGAACGAGAAAAGGAATCCAGCAGAGGCGATTACACAGTTCACATTATTTCATATTCACCACATCACGAAATTATTGCCAGGTCAGCCGCAAGGAAATTTATAATTTTCAGTATTTGGCACAAGACGTAATGAAAATTCTAAATTGCAGTATTACACGGAGTTGCAATATTGCATTATGCGAGTTTAAAATAGAAAGTAGAAATAATGCAATTGCAGTATTTCGGCAACGCTGATCGACAGTACTAGCAATGCTTTCCAAGGCATGCTATAGCAACAACAATGACGAAATGAGCTTCCAATAGCACAGCAACCGATTGTCTTAATCATCTACCGATTTCAAATCCTGACACACTACTTACATTAACTAAGCTAGCTGAGCACTAGAATTGAAAATGTATACAGAAAACCGTCCAGACCTCTCTCTACTAAGAGAAAATTCACAGTATTTTGTTATAATTGAGTTACAAATTCTCATGAATCTGTTCATAGAATGATTGCTACTATAATTATGGAAGTTTCGATGAAAAATATTTCTTTGCCTTAAACTACGCTCATGTGCATAAATACAGAGTAATTTGTAACTGGTGGCTATAAATGAAACACGTGATAGCCTAATGCGTTAGGAACAACAAATTATATGGGAGGTGAGGGGAAATTTAAACTATGTTCAATGTACAGGGTGATTCCTAACTGAAGGTTTTTCAAGTACCTTTCATACACGTCCTTTTTTGTATCTCCGTTGATCTTTAATCTTTCGACTTAAACAAATTTTCTGTGATGTCCTTTCTTATGTGCATATACCAGATCCAAACTGCAAGTTTTCTTTCGCAGCATTCAAATTTCCTGCCATTTTGGGTAAAATATAGCGTTATTTCCATGTGAATTGTGATGCAAATTTATTACACTACGTTTCTTAACATATTATTTAAAAAATGCTCAATATGTCCTCCATTATTACTAATGAACGCTGGCGCCCTCTCCCTTAATCCGGTTTTGACATTTCTTGACCTTACCGCCTCCCTACCCTAAGTTTGTTTCGAGTATCTCTAATCCACGGCAATATATTGCAGTTTCTATTCGCTGGCCTTGAGTAAATCTCACTTTTCATAGGTAAGTTTTAAATAGGTTTCTGCAAAATCTTGCCTTATCCTTTCTCTTTTTTATTGCTTTTTGTTTTTTGGCTTATCTCGTCTTTCCCCAAACTTATTCTTCAATGCTTGACTATAAATTTTGTGTAATGAGTTTTATTTTCTTAGGTCGTAAAATATATGGGAATAATATTTTTTCTACCCTTTTATAGAACAATTGAAACAACTTCAAGCTAATGGCATTGAATTGCATGAAAATTTTATATGAAATGGCTCGTGATATTGGAGAAAACAAAGGTCCAAATTCAATTATTGCATTTACCGATTATTTTATTGCGCTTTTTTACAGACCTTACAAAATGCTTACAGGATTTTATCTAGGTTATCCCTATTTGAATTGGTGATTGGATCGTATGTGAAAATCCTATGCATAATATTTTAACATGCTACACTAGAATAATGACCATATATTATTGGTCCAATTATAAATATAGGGTGCATGATATACGAAGTCAACCATAAGCTCTAAAAGGCATAGTATCGTCCAGGTGCTTGTGCAGGAGCCTTGGGTCTGGAAGGACAGTGTCCGCGGTCTAACGGAGGCGCAAGGTACTCAAATCCTGTATGACACCACCTCCTCTCCTCGGCTTGTGTTGTTGCGACAAAAGACGTTCTGGTGACCTTACTGCCGCATTTGTGCAAGAAAGGCACTACATCGATCAAGCTCTCCTTCAAGAAGCATGGAGTTAACAGGAAACTCCTTATTGGCTCAGCATATTTCCCTTTTTACTTCGCTACTGCCCCCCTTACTGAGGGAGTAAGGCGAGCGGTGTAGTATGCGAGGTCTAATTATATTCTTCTTGTTTAGCTGTGATACCAACCCTCACCATATTTTCTCCACTAACCATCAGGATGAGCAACTGCTGGAGCTCATAACTTCAGCGGATATGGTTTTGTTGAATCAGGGCAATGAACCGATCTTTGCTACCAGCCGGGTGAAGAAATCAGGAGTATTTCCGTCTTGGAGAGCGCAGTAGGAAGGCTTCAGCCCTCTGTGTCTGAGGCTTTCGAAGCTTCCTGTCCCATTAGTACGGCAATTGGAGGGCAACCCATGCCGTAATAGAACGGCAGTCTTAGTGAACTCTATAAGGCTTCCAGAAGGCTTTTTAATAAGGACAGGAAGACTGGCTCGGAGAAGTACTGGCGGTTCTACCGCGAGACTCAGAGTAACTACAAGAGACTTGTTAGAAATAAAAAAGACAGGCTTTTGCATACTTCTTCGAGGATTTTGAAGGCTATTGTGAACCAGATAGGCTGCTAAGTGTTCTTAGGAGTGACCCGTCGGCCAGGCCGATTGTTTTGAGAAAGCCAGATGGCTCCTTTACGGAATCGAAGGAAGAAGCTTGTAGACTTCCTCTCTCAATGCATTTTCCAGACTGTAGTATTAAAGCAAACCTGCAGTTGCGTGGATAACATCCCATACTTGTCTGCACTGGTGGTGACTGGTCAACTGCTGCTAAGTTTGTTAATGTCGAGAAGGTGAGATGGTCAATTCCAACCTTCTCGGCTTGTATAGCCCCGGGTCCAAATGGTGTTCTGTCTGCAAATCGACTCCATTTTAAGGGGATGTATTACTTTTGGATATGGCCCTGAGGTGTGCAGGAAGGTAAGGGTTGCCTTCGTTCCGAAGCCTGGTAAGGCTTCTTACATGGACCCGAAGAGCTTTCGAACCATATACCTTTCCTCATTCTTTTGAAATGCTTGAAGAGGCTTGTGAATTAGTAGCCCTAACAACATCTCCTTTAAATACCTCAGAGCACGCTTACCGGTGGGGCATATCTACGTAGACGGCGCTCCATTCAATGGGTACTGTCATTGTGTGGGGACTGGATCGTGGAGTGTTTACTTTGGGAGCCTTTCTAGACATCGCGGGAGCTTTTGACGGGGCTACCCTCGAGTCGCTATCTGAGGAAGCTCGTGGATATGGTATTGACTCTGTATGGTGGCGAAGGACGCTTGTGCGGACTGGGATCCGGAAACTTGGAGGCCTGCAAGGGCTTGCCTGCTTCGTAATTACGGGCTCCATGCGATCTATGGCTGGGGATGTTGGGAGGACGGCTGAACTGGCTCTTTTCATTGTCCCATGGCGTATGGGGTGGACTTGGACAACCCTCTGCCCAGTATGCCACGTGATGCAATGGTACCTGAGCTTCGTTTTGGGAGTCGCTTCTCTGTGAGCTTTCTTGTAAGGGAATCGTGAAGAGAGGGAAGTGCCTTATTGAGCCTTCCCCGGTCCACTCTAAAAATTTTCACCGATCGCTCTCTCACTAATGAGGGAACTGGGAAGGGTGTCTACTTTCCTGAACCTGACATAGGGTTGGAGTACTCACGTGGAAGGTATACCACTGTCTTACGGACTGAAGTTTTCGTCATCTCAATGGCAGGAAGATAGCCCTCGATATGTTTCTTGATGGGCCCAATGGGAATATCTCTGACTTTCTCATTGGGCTCGGAAGGAAGCAATGTAGAACTGTGGTTGGCATCATCACAAGCCACAGCCCGCTTCACGCTCATCTAAAAAGGATCTAAGTTATTGAATGCCTTCGCCCGGAGCAGGCTGGATACTCTAGAGTCTGCTCTTCTATCTGTACATGAGCTGAAAATCTTCCTCACCAAGATCTGATGCCCTTCATTTAGGCGACAGGACGGTTTTGGTGAATTGGCTTCTAGCAAGACAGGAAGAACCCGAAGAACATTCATACGTAACGTACTATTGCCGACCAAGTTGTTGAAAACTCGAAAGTGTTCCACCAATAACTTAAACATATTATTTTTTGAATTACAAATCAAACAAATGATTTTAAACAAAGCTACAAAAGCATAAAAAATTTACCAATTTTTGTAATGTTTTTGAACGGGGTTTATTAATATGAGCAACGATGTGGGCTTTCTTGGGGATCTTAGATCAGTGAGAAAAAACTAAAATATTTGCGTTTGTGGTTTATTAAAATTTCCCCGACGCTTCGACTCTGAGTTTTAGAGTCCTTTTCAAGGGGTCTGTGAAATTAGATATATTCACTCATCCAACATAGTGAGAAAAATTGTTGAATATAAATACATGAAAGAATTAGATTAACAAATTACTCGAGTATAAAAACAACGCAAAACACTACATTTATGTAATAAATAGCCGATGAGTATAAGTAAGTTAACATAAAAAACAAAGGCGTTATAAAAATAAAATTACAAGCGTTGTAGACTGGAAATCTACTCAGCTGCGTCAGTTGTTTTTGGTTGTTATGTTGGCTGTGTTGTCTGTTTGCTGGTGTGTGTGCTTATTGGTTTTTGTGAGTGGTGTTACTATGGATTTGTTGGATTTCATATGTTCTTCTTTGGTTGTTCTGTGTATGTCCGTGTTTGTTAGATTAATTTAAAATTGTGTAATAATCCTTGTGAAAGGATTAATTAAAGGTTCATTAATATTAACTAGTAATTAGTATTCCTAAAAACCATGTCTAAAAGTTCACAGATTAGATACTATGATTATTCGTTGCCGTTGCCCTAATTGAAAAGACTATTTTTCTCTCCTTAAATAAAAGCTAATAGTTACAAAACACTTCTCCTACAATTGCAGACGCTCATTAACAATAATTTAAATTCCAAGGGGAACCGGTTTTAAATTGAAAAATTTATGTAGTTGCTCTTCCGTTATATATTTGAGAGCTTCGCAATCCACATTACATGTTAGAACAAAATAGCACGTGTTTTATTTTACATAGTACTCTCCATGACATAAAATATGTTATAATACTTCCAAAACTATACAGTCTGTTTCCTCCATTGTGGTCTATAGAGCGGGAGGTGATAGTACTCAGCTAGCCAAACAAAAAATTGTGTATTAGGGAGGGCATAACAACCGTTTCCGAGTTACAGGGTGATTAAGAAATTATGATAGCTTTTCACAAAATACCCTGTATATAAAAAAGGAAAGGGTTTACGGTCACGGTAAAGACGAGAGTCCACAGTTTATATTTTTTATAAAAAAAATTATGTTAACGAAGTTTTTGGTAAAAAAATAGCGATGAAATAAACTCCTGAGGGACGAGGAGTAAGCCGTTAGAAAGGCCATGAAGCTCTGCATACCATCAGCTTAAGATGGTGACCATATATCCTGCTAAATTAAATCATAAATACAAGAAGAAAAAACAAACGCCTCATCCGGGATTTGAAACCGGGACCTTCCTCTTGCCGGGCGACTGCTCTTACCACTGAGCTAATGAGACAGATGATTTTCCGTTTTGCATTTATCAATTTGTAATTAGCCTACAAAGCCACGTTTTGCTTACATCTGGTTTTAACCAGTAACGATGAAAGCGCACAAATAAATTTTTTTAATTCCATTTTTATTTTATTTTCTTCTTTTCTTCTTTTAAATTCTTCCATTCTCTATTTTGACTGATTCTAACAAATGTGGGTTCGATTCCCGGCAGGGAAAAAATAAAATGTACCCTACACTTATTAATATACAGGGTATTTTGTGAAAACCTAGCATAATTTCTTAATCACCCTGTAACTCCGGGACGGTTGATATGGCACCCCTCCTCCCTGTCATAGAACTTTTTGTTTATCTAGGTGAGTCCTATCACCTCCCGCTCTATGCACCACCATGGAGGACCACCCTGTATATTAACCACAAAATTTCTCAGCGAGGTTGAATCCACTTCTTATCAATCCAGCACTCCAGTAACAAATCTTGAATTTTGTTTGTTGCGTCGTCATGTGCCATTTACATAAAAACAGTAATTTTTCACTTCAATTTTCTACCACCACTCTCTATAACACCACTCAACTAAATGACAATTCCTTATGAAATAACATGCACTCAGAATACATTAGAAAATAGAAATGTTTATAAGAAGATAAATTCAAACAGAATGAAAAATATTTTTAAATTTAACAGAATTCCATATGAATATTTTCAAGAAAAATTGTCAACAGACGAGTATTATTTTCATCTCAAAAAATTTGCAGTTTTCTTTAAGATAACTGAAAAGCTTTCTAATTTTATATATGAAAGCAAAGCAAAACTACAAACTATTAAGAGAAAATAGTCGTAAAGGGAAAAGTTTTGTTGTTTTAATTAATAAAAATTATCATATCTACAAAGCAATTTAATTGATTTTACATTTAAAAAATGTTGTTTTGTCAATAAGACAGTGACATTTCTCTCAGTGCTGACGTGTGTTAAGAACAATAAGAAGTTTCTTAATAGCATATCACTAGATCTAAATCGAATTTTATTGCTGACTCGCACACTAGTTCAGTAAAAGTCTTGGGCCTGTTTAGGAAGCTGATGTCGGCAGTTTTGTTTTTAAGGCTTCATTGAATGTAGATAAAGTTCCAATAAAACGTTTGCTAGCGTCCTTAAAAAAATATACAATTTCCTTTAAAATTCTATATCAACAACTGTGGATAGAAAAGTTAGAGTAAGGCGAGCTGTTGCTCCATAAATCATCTGAAATAAAATTTATCAAGGAATTCTATAAATGTGGCGAGATAAGAGTTCCCCGTTGGATCAATTCAACCACAACTACAAAATGGCATCTTCATGGCTTCTGTGATGCTTGTGTCTGAGCATTTGCAACAGTGATTTATTGTCTCAATGTATGATTAGTGACCTTCAGTATAAGCTCTGCTTTCGGCACGTTTGCCTGTATAAAACGTTTTTTGAGTTCCTTGAGTCGTTGCAGTATTTAGAGCGGCTTCTTCTCTTTCGACATATGTGAACATTACTGGTAGCACTTTTCACCACTCGTTCGATATAAGCAAGTCAATAGCGAGGCGTATAACCAAAACAACAATTTATATGGACTTTTTCCAGTTGACTTACTAATAGTATCATTGAAATCCCTTTGAGTGGATGGTATGGTTTCCTCCCATTTTCTCTCATCCTCGTTGGATGAGGCAATAGATGTTAGAATGGCACGATTGTACCTTCCCTGTTGCCCATTTGCTCTTGGCATTGCGGTAGCGTTAAGCAATCTTAACTGCGAAAAAAATGTAGAACGCCTTCTGGCTTTTCATCTTAGAACACTATTTTGAAAATCGTCGTACTCGAGCTACTGCAATGTAGTTTGGTACTATAGTGAAGTGTGCCCCATGCACCCACTTACGTAATTTTTTTCGTGAGGTAAGTTTTATTAGCTATATCTTTCGAAATTTCGACATTTTATAATATTTTCGTATGAGCTCTAGTAAAAATAAATTAAACGTATGTTGAGATTGTAGTTTTGAATGAATAGTGTAACTTTTCTACTCTACTCCGAATAGTGGTTCTTATTTTTTTTTACTTTTCTATAAACACTGGCAAGAAGTTGTCTAGTTCATCGTCAATACGCAGCATTGCATATCTATCTTAGTATTTAGCTTCCGATAGTCAATTCAATTTAATTCACCTTAATTAATTTATTAAATGGCATCAAAGCACTTAAATATCTTGTCAATATCTATGTGCAGGAAATAATTAAAATAGAAATAATTCAACAACTAAACTTGTGATGTACATATGCTATAATAATAAGAAATAAAATAAAAATAGTAAAATGGAAAAATAAAAATATAATAAACATCAATTTAGAATGGGAAAAAATACAATTAAGATAAAATTGAAAAGGAAATAAATAGCTATCTATCTTGCAAGAAGCCCAACAAACCCATACAAAAACTTTTACCGCTGCATTTACTCTTGAGTTAAAGGGGATGGTGTTCCATAGTCTGTTGGATTGGACTAAGAACTGACGCTAAGAAAGCCGATTACTGTAGCTTGGAATAATTAAATTCAATCTCCTATGTGACCGTAAAAAACTGAGCTTTTGTGAAAATAAGTTGCTTTGCGATGTTGAATCAAGTTACGTAAAAAAAAAGATTATGCAAAAGTCCAAATATGTACGAAGTGTGCAACCAAAAATTGAATTCACATAAAGAGAAACATGGTCATATCGCCGAAGCCCAAAACAACAACGAACTGTAGAGATGAAAACTGCATTAAGTTTTCCCTCGGAAGCTGAATCAACTGCACAGAACAGCTCACAGCCGTTAATAAGTAGTGGTACTACAAGGAGTTTAGTTAAAAATATTCGAATCTGTACGATGCAGATAAAGATAATTTTCGAAAAGTTGCGTATATCCTTGACACAACAGATTTGACATGATCCGAGCAAGTCAAAGTTCGATTCAAATGTTACACCAAAATCCATCAAGATAGTCCACGCACATACATGAGGAGAGTGGGCGGAGGTTCTGATGTACATATGTCACTCTTAAACCTTCGCAGATTGTATGCCGGAGGAAAGACAGAAGATGGTGGACTGTTTCACATCCGCACAGTTCAGGATAAAAAACCATCACGGAATTTTACACTACGTCCGAAAGTAATTTTACACTACGTCCGAAAGTAATTTTAAGGGTAAAATGATGTGCGCGGTTTGCAGCGCAAGTATTGCGGCCAGGAATTACTCTACAAGGAATCAGACTAAATAGATGCAGCGCTAAAGGAGCGTAAGGCATCCAACATTACAGCGGTGCTCGAGCGAGTTGATATGACAAGATATGGGAATTATACTCCATTATACGTCTGATTCATGACTTGTAGAGGAGCGTTAGATTTCTTTAAGCTTATCAGAAATCCAAGACATTTCGATGCTTTTTTGGCAACAGAGAAGATGTGATCACTCCAGCTAAACTTACTAAAAATATTAATGCGAAAAGTGCATAAAGACGGTGTATCGTAAGTGAGTGCTCCACCAAATGAAACGGGAGTGGAGAAATTAGGATCTTGTTTTGAATAGATGAGACAGTTTTGGGTTTTAGATGCAATGAATTCGACGCGATTCGCTTTGTCTCAAGCGAAGACATTGACAAGATCGTTATGTAAACATCTAATCATGCAATCTCGTTTGACAGATGCTCCATTCCCTCTGGAGTCCGCAAGAGTGTCAAAAGTGTCATCAGCGAAGCTATGGTTGGGATTGAAATTAAGAGAAAGCAGATCAGTAATGAAAATTAAGAAGAAAGTGAGAGAGATAACGGAGCCCCGTGCACACACCGGGATTCATAGGATGAGGTTCAGATGTAACGCCATCTTATACGACCCGTATTAGGCGACTGGATAAGAATCCTTCAATCCAAAACAGGAGCGGAGATGAAAGACCAACTGCCTTATGTTTGAAACATTCAGAGCAACGATTTTAGACTCACCAAAATTGTGGAGGACTACGGTGCCAACATTCCGTAAGAAAAGTCAGAAGGTCTTCAGATGAGCGACCAGTCCGGAAACCGTATTAGTGATCGCTGATGAGTTGATTGGTTTCCAGCTACTTCATTAATTTGGAGATAATGATAGATTCAAAAACCTCTGAAAGAATCGAAGTGATTGGAATTGGTCGATAATTTGCGCCATCGCTTCCCTGTCTTTTCTTGGGAATAGGCTGAACGTGGGCTAGTCTCCAAACAGTTGGAAATTTTCCTGTCGATTAAGATAAGTAGAAGGTTTTGCACAGACGTTTACACAACGATGAGGTGAAGCTTTTAATTAACAGATCTTCTTAAGGACCTGGAACACATCTCCCGTAAGGATGTGCATTGGCTCTTATTCAATCCACACGGGAGATACGAAACCGGTATCTGTGAAGTGGGTGGAAGATGAGAATTTGAAGCGAATCTAGCATGCAAAATAACAGGTTTATCCAGGGAGTCAACAACCACTTCACGGTTGTTAAGCAGTGAGGGTATTGAGGAACTGCGGAGGTTGTTCCTGATAGTTTTGACCAGGGACCAGGAACTTTTGCTACCTTGGCGGCTTTCCAAGATTCTTTGTCT
Organism: Dioctria linearis; assembly: GCA_963930735.1. NCBI lineage: Eukaryota > Metazoa > Arthropoda > Insecta > Diptera > Asilidae > Dioctria > Dioctria linearis. Next base: position 241,246,823 of record OZ005741.1, read on the forward strand.
AACTTTTTGGTTAAAAAGAAATTTTTCTTTCTGGATAATAGGCTTGCAGGTATTTCGCGCAGTCTTGTAGACTTGTTTAAATTATGGATATGGGTGCAAATGATAGGTGTGAAAAGCAGAATATTTTGCTTTTATTTCTTGGTTACACTTATCGTTAAACCAAGAGGGATTGTGTAGTTGTTGAGATCTGCTGTAGGAATGCAAAATGTATTCATGCATGCCAAGACTGCGAATATTACTAGATTCAAATGTGCATTCATCAACATTCATCAAATGGCTATAGTGCTATTCGCGAGCTGACTCCAGAAAACGATTTTATCCCATCTGGGGAAGAGGAAGCCGAAACGTGAATAGAACGTAGAATACTCCAAAAGAAAAGTGAGCTTAGAGCTACGGAAACTGAGTTACAAGATTACGTAAGTATAATCCTCAACCCAGGAAACATTCAGAGCAGTAAACATATTTTACTCCTAAAGATTTACCTGACGTAGATTCTAAATTTGATCCTCGCAATACATGGACGGCAGAAAAATGGGTAGAAATGGAGACTATGAATACCTGGGAAGAGTTCGATCAAAATATTTTCGCCCGATAGATATTCACATTTATGAAACGGCAGTCAAACAAAATCTGCACATAAACAGAAGTTCAAGGCAAGCGATAGGTATGAGAAGTAAGGTGCGTGAAATGGCCGTCGTGAAATACATCGTTATGGGCATGAGGACAGACGTCTTTCACGCGACTTTTATGCACGTATTTTACCGGCTAGCTGAAGGTGTGGGTCGGATAATTAGGTGTCGAATCCAGAGCAAACCACGGATTTAATAAAAAAAAAAAATTTTCAAAACACCTACGTAATATATTTGCACTGATAAGCCACAATCGCTCACAATAATTACTATAAAAAAAACTCATTTCTTTTTTTCTAAGTGGGCGAGTCAGTCAGCCCGCGAGGATATAATATTAGTTTATATTCCCAATTTCCTATTAAACAAAAATATGCAATATATCGGAAAACAGTACTTATCTTCTTATCTACTGGTTTCAATTTTCTTTTCCATATAACTTTCAGTTCACCGTAAAAAAAAATCCTTCGTCTCCGCTAACTTCCTTCTTCCCTTTCTGTCAATTACTAGACTTTTATTTGCTTCTTAATTGTTTTTGTTTTGCTTTTCTTTTTTCCTTTGTTTTTTTTTAACTTCTCCACCAAACAAACAAGGAACTCGAAACCAATAACTTAATCTCCACGTAATTCTCTACTCGGCAACTACACAATTCGAACTTCCTGATTCACCTACCAAAGGTTCCCCATTCCCACAGACAGCCTTTATGGCCTTTTCTGGCGATGATGACATCGGGGACAATTATCTGCATCGGGTAATTACCAGATTTAGAAATTTAATGTTTTCTGGGTTTTTGCTTTTGCTCTGGGCTACGGTCAGGTCGGCCAAATTTTTTTATTTTTTTTTGATTCTTGAAGCTTTATTTTGAAAAATGCTTGTTTGCCTCTTTTACTTTTTTTCTTCTCTTTTTCCAGGGAAGAATTGTGGAAAGCTTTAACGAAGTAAGTATAAATGCACATTTACGTTACTTTATCGCGAGATACAATAGGTACTGTTTCCTACAATTATCAAATACTACTTTTCAGATAGTTGAACCCTCATACGCTGCTTCATACAGTTTCTATTTACTAAATTAGTAGTACAATTAATTTCAAATTATACCATAATACAAAATTTACCGACTTACTACCCAACACTCTCCTATCTTACGTGGATTCAATTCATTACTTAAACAAAAAAAAACATTTTTTCTAGTCTAAATCCAAGAAATTCCTAAACCTATTAATCCACAATTATTTCTATCTGCTTATCTATTACTATAGTATAATATAAGCAGAAATAATACAATATGTACTATAATTATATCCTTCAGACTTGAAAGTTGCTTCCTTGGGATACAAAATCGTCGGTGGTGTTTTGTAGCAGTTGGTGCATACTTACATGAGTATTAATACTGTAGCAGCAAAAGGGATAGTACTGAATAACCCCTTTCTACTTCCAGATTTTAGCTCCATTTGGACAATAATGAATGGCCTGATAAATTTGATATAGATTTTATCTGTGTATAGTCACGGTAGTGAGGATTTCGATTAAAAGTCTGAATATCCTAGCTCCATGTGTTTTCTGCCGTCTAGTGAGGTTATCCTCCACTCTGGTTCCTCGGGTGAGCATAAAAGTTATAACTTATCTGAAATATAGAAATCCTTTACACGCACGGCTAACAGTTAAGAGACGAACACACACAGGTAAGTCGAGCTCGCATGCTAAGGAATTTATACTAACACAGTCCTTCTTATCAGAACATATCGGTATTTGTCCGTAACAGATGGTTTGTTTTCATCAATATACTCCAGAAGAATAGAGGCTATTCATGAGCGCCGGCAGTATATCGCAAGGTGGTGCAACTGTATCACCTTAGTTTGATAAAAATGTTTAGTTATTTATTTAATGCAGCATTAAAAATTAAAACAATACAATTTTGCTTATTTTTTATTATTTTTCTTAATTTTTATTAAACAGCTAAAGTAGGGTGATATGGCACAGCGGGGAATATGGTACGCTCTCAAGTTCTCCCACCTTCAACCCAAATATAAGCAAAGGCCTGCCGGCGTTCTGTTCAGTCAAGCTGACTGTGCTGACGGGTGAAGACTACGCCATGCTGTACATGCTAGCTTTGTTTTTGGAGGACTAAGAACAAAAATTTCCTAGAATTTTTGTCTGTGAATTTTTTAGTGTTCTATTTTCAGTTGTGTACTTTGGTAAGTGTTTGAGCTATGCATGTGTCTTATATATTGAAGTTTAGGGTAAATAGCACTTATTAGTTTAACATGTGAAAAAAAAATTAGGAAGCATGCATAAAAGTATTTACAGTAAACAATTCCTGGAACGCATGTTTGGGAGATATGGGACACTTTTAAATGGATGATATGGTACATGCCATATCACCCTTGTTTGCGCACAAGTAAATAGCTTCCACACCTTCTTTTGCAGTTTATGTCAGTATATATTCGCTTGCTGTCTTACTAAAATTTTATTAGTTATTGCGAAGACGTGCCAACTATATATAAAAAAAGCAGACATCAGGGGTTAGAGCTACCTGGACTGAAGCTCAGCTAAAGTCTGCCTTAGAAGATGTTACAAATAACAGTTATTCAGTCAACAAAGCCTCGAGGCAATATAATATCCACGATACGACACTGAGGAGGCATCTGAAAAGAGTAAGTAATAAAAAGCCTTCATTAGGATCACCTTCCTGTCTCGGTTAAGAGAATGAAAATAAAATAGGAAAACATATAAAAGATTTGCAAGCCCACGGTTTTGCACATACAAGTAAAGAAGTTTGTCGTATGGCTTACGAGCTGGCTGTTCGATATAATTTACCACACAGATTTAATAACGACAGGAAGTATGCTCGATGAGGGTGGTTTATGCTTTTCATGAATCGTCATACAAATCTGTCGATCAGGAAATCAGAGGGCGATGCACAGGCTCGCGCTGAGGATATGAACCGGGATAAAGTAAATAACTACTTCGAATTGTTGGAAAACACTCTAACAGAGAATGACTTGATTAATAAACCTGGACGCAACTACAATATTGATGAGACTGGTTGCCAGCTGAACAACCGTCCCGGTCTTGCCATTGCTGCAATGCCAAGGGAAGACTTTTTACCTCCAGCATGTGTGTTTAAAGGTAAATTTAGTGATACTGATATTTTCTATATATTATTTTATTTCTTTTTAAAAGGAAAGAACACAAAAGCAGAATTTGAGGATGAAAAGCCTCCCGGCTCTGAAATCAGCGGGAAATCAGCTTACGTAAACAGCGACATTTTCTTCTTATGGCTCAAAGCACATTTTATGCCTAGGAAACTATTAGGAAAGCTTATTATTATATTCGATGGGCACTGCTCACATTGTAGCAATGCTGAAATGCTCCTACAAACGAAATAATTCTACTTTGCCTTCCACCTTATACGACACAATTCCTGCAGCCCTTAGATAGGGCTTATTTTAAATCATTTAAGGCCCATTATTACGAAGCGTGCGATATGTTTATGAAAACAAATCCAGCAAGAAAAATAACTAGTCTGCAATTTGGACAGCTATTATTTTCTGCATGGAGTACCTAAATTGGCAACTCCACATAAAGGAATGTCAGCATTTGCAGCAACCGGCATATTTCCCGTTTCATCGGCTATTCAAGATTACGCATTCCTTATAGTTGCATGCAGAAAAAAAAGTACGGATGGAGCAGTGAATTTATATGTAGACGGAAATGCCAACATCGCGGAAAATATAGTCTCGTTAGTTCCTAGACAAATCACTCCGCCATTGTTGGACGTCTTACAGGTCAGATCATATTACCTATTACTGATATTTTTCTTAGTTAACGATTTCCTACTTCTAGCAGATAATGGAAGGGGACAGTGAAGCAAAAGAAAATATTAGTGACATCACTCCTGGGAAGATGCTAAAAATCATTTCTCCCATTTCATCTAGGTCTAAAAATGCTCCATTCAAGTCAAAAAAACAAAAAGCACGAGCGTTGACATCATTGGAAAATGTGACTCAACAAAATTTGAAAAAAGTTATACCATAAAAGAAAAAAAGGACTGAGAATGAAAGCAATTCGTCCAGCGAAGAAAAACTTGGAGTCGTACCAGTACCTGATGAATCTGACGGAATGGAGGAATTTGAAGAGAACATCTGCGTTGGTTGTGGTGAAGATTATAGTGAAACTTCAAAGAAAGACGACTGGATAAAGTGCATAATATGTCACAGATGGTTGCATAATTCATGGACTTCATTTATTAAGACAAGCAAAGTGTGTTAATGGAAAATATTACAAAATAATCACCCACACCAGTATGTCATATTACCCCCGCTCAAAGGTGATATGGCACTTTGTACCAAAGTTTTCTTTTATATATATTTTTTTTTTCAAAGCCGGAGGTGCAAATAATGTTCCTTTTTATTATTTATTTTGAGATAAAAATATATGTTTTTGTTCTACTTAAAAAGCTTCTTTAGTTTTCGAGTTATCCCGAAAATAAAAGAAGTGTGCCATATTCCACTACTTTACCCTAATTATTATTGTAACCTACGTGGCTTCTCTGCCAACTTAGACACTATACTATGCTTACGAAATCTTTATAATCAACAGTTCTTTTTTTTATTGAGACTCATCATACATAAGACCGAAAATGGTTGTTCGCACATAGTTGATCTAGTCCAAGTCTTCACTTTTCTGAATGTGGTAAATGAGCATTCCATCGTATACATATTAGCTGTGTTCTTTTGTTTACCTTGTTCTAGAACTCCCTTATACTGGAGAGAACGAATTGTTCTGTCGATTGAAGCGAAGTATTTGTACTGTTCGCTGTATTTAAATCTTTCTACGGACATGTATGAGGCGTTCTTTTGTGTATATATTGTTTTGCTCTGTTTTGCGGAAGCAAAAGAATACAGCTATTGTTATAGGAAGTGTTAGGTCAATTTTCATAGCTTGCATAACTGATGGATAAAACCTTGTAACGAAGTTACAAATTTTAAACCGAATTAAATTATTTTTATCCGCCAGTGGGTTTTTTAATTAAAACTTGAGCTTAAGTGCAAGTAACCACGCTACTGAGGCATGCAAGCAAAACTGCCATAGCCACGCGCTGAATGATCAGCATGGCAGCACATGTATTAGTCAAGTACAAGAAAAGCTTTTCAAAAGAGCTTGAAAGCTTGTTTGTACCTACGCCAGTAGAAGCATGAGGCAGTCCGCCACTGAGAAGTTCCGACTCCCGGCTATATAAAGAACGCCAATCGCCCACAGAAATCAGTCTGGTCTGGTCAGCGAGCTCGACGAGTTCGGTGATCAGACAACTTTAATGGGTTACTAGTGAAGCGTGAAATTCCCGCACAAGTGAAAACCTAGCACGCCGTGTGAGTAATCCCCGTGCATTTTCTTAATAATTACTTGGTACGTCGTGTGATTCTTCCCCATACCATCATCCTCATCCGTTGTGTTAAGTTTAGCGTGAACTATCTCGTCTTAACATTTCCCTGGTACGTCTTGTGAGAAATCCTCGTACCATCTGTCCTAGCCCGGTGTTAAGGTCACCGTGTACTATCCCGCCCTAACATTTCCTTGGTACACCGTGTGAGAAGTCCCCGTGCCATCCGTTCTGATCCGCTGTATTAAGGTTCGTGCGAAAAATCCCGTCCTAACACTTATCGTGTACGCCGAGTGAGACATCCCCGTACTATCCTCTGTATCCCCACCCAAGTACATTAGAACTAAGGCATAGGTACGTCGTGTGAGAAATCCCCGTACCTATCCCAAAAATAGCGAGGTCTGTGTGAAATATCCCGCCTCCGCAAGTATTCTCTCGATACGTCCCCCCGTCTCCCTCTCAGGTTATCATAGTGTTAAGTACAGAATTATTATTATAATGTTTAGATGTGTCAAGTCCCTTTATCACTATATAGTCTCCATTCCCAGCAAATAACCGATAGATAGATCTAGAGTGGTGTATATTGAATTTGTAAGAACTAGGCTATTTAGTGTTAAGTCCAGAATTATTCTCATAGTGGTAAGCCGTGTGAAGTTCCCCTTACGACTACATATTCTCTAGTATAGGCGATAAATAGAACTAGATTAAGTTAGGAAGGAGTTTCATTTCTAAGAAATCCTGGTCCGACGAGCTATCCGCAGCCATCCCACCGAAACTCCGTTACAACTTTTGACACTTTCCAATAAATTATTGTATTCACTTTTTAATGTGTCTAAGGTTTTTTGCGCCTAATAATAATAAAAATAATTTTTCCACAGAATATGCTCGTTGATTGGCGAATGACACACTCGCTTCATTGAGCGAAGAAATACCACGTCAATATTCAATAAGTTGCAAAAATTTTAAATTTGCTAAAGAATTATAGCAAATTCTTCCTATGACTTCTCCCTACGGCAGTTGAAAATTTCTACTAAGTTGCAAATTTCTTCGCTTAGAGATTGCAGATTAAGTTGAATTCCCTGCAAATGATTAGTCACGACGCGTTCTACATAGTATTGACGAATAGATGGTAATTATGTTCAAAAAAAATTACTACTAGCTGTCGCAACGTAAAGATGCTGTGCCTTTTGTCTTGATTGGGAGTTCATACTTGTTGACAATTTGTGGAGTTGCCTTAAGACCTCGAGAAATGTTTTAAAAATAAATCTTTATGATTTCTCAAAAAAAAATAATAAATCAGCTTCATTAAGAATATCCCAAGAGGTTTTGGTGTAGAACAGAAGATAAAGTTTAATCAGGGATTTTTTGTAATCAAAGACCAGTTCAAGGAATATTTCTAGCTGTACCTAAGAATATCGGCATATGATTGATTATAGTAAGCGAATTTATTTGTAAATAAACTTTCTAACACGATAACACCATATAAAACATATCTGCAAGGATGAGATTTATCTGACCTTGTAGGAAAACAAATAAATAAAATAACTAAATTTGAATGGAAAAATTAAAAATTTTTGCTCAGGTTAAATTAGTAGAACGACAACCAAAAACTGAAATTTTCCTGAACTTTAAGCACATTTTTCGTAGAAAGAAAAAGATGGGCGTGTTGCTAAACTACGAATCTTTAAGACCTTTAAGACAAAAGTGTTGTAAAAGTCAGAATTTCTTAAATTTCTAAACTCAGCCCCAGGGCGATCCGAACGCACTTGATTATCTTGATGTACATATGTGTGCGTTAAGCATGATTTCTGTTTACTTTTACATTCATTGTGTTGTGTTTACTGTCATTAGGATCGCGCGGTTCTTTTGAATTTATTTATTTAGATATTTAGAAAATTTAGGTGAAAAACAACATTAATGAATTTAACGGTGTTAATAAATGGGGTAACCATGCTATCGAAATTGATGACAATACATATTTGATATGCTGCAAGAACAAGGTAAACTACTGTTTTCACTTTAAAATATTTAAAATAACAATAGTAAATTGTTTTAATATGTGGAAATTCGTTGGCGGATTATTATAGCAGTTTGTTTGGCGTCACCGGCGAAGTACCCAATTTACCGGAAAGTATTGGTGAGCAGCCTCTAGTTGAGGAAATGGAGGGGCAATTTTGGGACGAGAAGAAAACAAATTGCTTATAACCCTTAGGTTAGAGCATGATGTAGATTTTTCTCGTCCGATTAGTAAGAAATGTAAGCTCTGGCAAAAAATCGAATTCAATGAAAAGGGATACAGAGCTATGAGCAAAAACCCAGAGAAAAAATTCAATAAGCTGAAACAATCATATATAAGAAATAACGTACGATCAAAGAAAACAGGAGAACCATCTTCATCATGGTGTTATTATGATATATTTGACCGGGCACTCGGAACAAAAGCTAATGTTCAACCTTCCGCAGGCGTTATAGGAGAATTCATTTCTGCTGACAATAGCCGTTCATCTTTAGCTTCCTCCAGTTCTGGAATGCGTGCTACTCCCGGGAAAAGGAAGAAACCCTCACGAAAGAATTACTTGAATTTAAAAAGCAGAAATTCCAGTGGCAGAAGGAGAAATTTGAGGTTTTAGAAAAGCTTGAGCATAAAAAGATACAAGTGATACAAGACCTCACGGAAGTCTTAAAAAATAAGAAAAAATTCGGCAATATTAATTTTTGATTTGATTTAATTGATTTAATTTATTTTATTTAACAAAAGGTGCCATATTTATTTAAAATAAAACTATCAAATCTGTTCCTTTATTTAATTATGAACGAATACCAGAAAAATATTATGTTAAATGTTCTCTTTTAGCTAGCCTAGCTCTCGTTTCCGCCGGATTCATTCGTTTGCTGCATTGGTACCATCCTCGAAAGTGTCAGAATCTTCAGCATTGTAGCTGTCTATAATTTCATCATCCTCTTGATGAAGTAGTATGAAATTATGTAGGATGCATGCTGCCAAAGCAATAAATCTCACATTTTCTAATTTTCTGATACTTTAATCTTCTAAAGAAACCTTTTAGTCTTCCGAAGGCCTCTTCGATAACAACTCTTGTGCTGCTTAGCTTCCTATTAATTTTTTTCTTTTCTGCACTGAGATACCCATCGTCTCTATGAGGAGTTAATAAAAACCCTGCTATGGGGTATGCTGAATCACCCAAGATGTGAAATTCTGGGCGTAAAGGATTTTCTCGGAAAGTTTTTTTATATAAGGTGTTATTTCTCCAGACGCGAACATCATGCACACTACTCCCTGGCCAACCAACGTAAATGTCGGTAAATATCATTTTAGAGTTGCACGTAGCCTGTAGTTGAACGGAGTGCTGTCCATGTCTGTTGTAATAACTGTTATCTGCTGTAGGTCCAGTTATAGCAATATATTGCGACGGAATGACAAAGGAAACAACATTAGGAAAGGAGTTGTTGCTCTGAGTAGATTGAATGCATCAACAGTTTTTTTAAGATCTCTTTCTGGCCATTTTATAAACCCTTTTCTTTCATTGTACATCATCTCGCATATTTTTATAACAATTCTTTGAGTCATCCCCTCTCAAAATTGAAACAGTCACCGACTTGCATGTAGGTTTCTATGTTGGCCAAATACCAAATGGTAGCCAGAAAAGCCCTCTCAAATTCGCATTTAGGTCGTCCAGTACGGAGTAGTTCCCAGTGACTGCAGAAAGTTACTAACAAACGCTGAGGTCAAGAATAAGCAAGGCAACAATATAAAAATTTAGTTTTCTCGTAAAGGTTGCCTCGAAAGTATATTTATTCATCCTAAAGTGGCTTCTAAAATCCTCCATACTGTAAAAGGTACAACATTTGTAACAAAATCTTCGACTCTTTGTCTTTTGACCCATAATTCAATCTTTTCGTCAGAATCTGAAGAGCTACTTTTATCTAACAGAAGTGTTTTCATTTCTTCTACTTCGACTCATCAAAAATAATTCCATACAATTCAGAGAACAGTTAATAATCTGATTCATTTTTAAATTTTATATACAATACTAAAAAACAAAAGGTACAATAGCTGTCAAAACGATATGAGCTGTCAAGTGTTGTAAAACTCAGTCTCAATCACATTCAGATGGTTCAGTTGACAGCCTGACCTGCAAAAAAGTTCTTAGTTTAGCAACACGCCCATAGTTTTAAAAAGTTCTGAGCATCACCATACGTGATGAGTTTTTTCGTGAATTCAGAATTTTATTCTGTTTTGCAACAGATTTAAAAGTATGAAACAGAGCTTTCACGAATATGCATGGTTTTTTGCTATTTCTATGTATACATATTTCCAATATTTTCATTTAGGAAGCAGAATATAATTAGAATTTCCAAAAAATCAGGTACCAATATATATAATTTCTATTTACAGAAAATTATGATTTTATTATTTATTTCAGTTAGTGGTGTATTAAGTTTGTTGTAAGTATGTATATTTTAATTTATTTTAGAAAATTAAATTTATTATAAATAAAAACAATTTTAAACCCATAGTAAGTTAAGTTAAGCATACACTTCGTTTATTTTTTTATTATCAATTTGATATACATATTTGCAATTGGTGTCTGCAATTAATTTTTACCAAAAAGCTCCAAAAAAAACATAATCTTGTTGAACTGATTTGAAATTTTGTTAAAACATAATGTACAACAGTATCTGGTATACTTTTTGATTTTTAATAATATGTGATTAATTGTTTGTAGTTAATTATTAACAAATTACTGAGAAATTTATGTTTGGAAATCAAGTTTATACATATCAGGATTAGACGATTTTATAGTCAATTTTATAGTAGAAAATTAGAAAATATATTTAAGGGGTTAAAATATTTTTCATAACAAAATGTAAATGATTAGGATGAGAAGATCGGGAAATAAATGTTGCGTGCTGTCATGTAAGATTTGTAAGAGGGATGGTTTTGAAAATGATGTGCGACTATTTTCATAAAAAAAACTGAACATGTTTTTATAACATTTGGTGAAATAAACAATTATTTTTGCACACAGCATCTTTAACAAGAACTCCCTCAGAAATGCAAACGATCTATTCTAAGTGTGAACGAGTTTTAATTAAGAACAAACACCATGAATGTGGAAAAGCTTTCAAGATCAGAATGGCCGACTTGATGGATATCAATAGTTAATAAAATTAAACTGTCAAGAAAGAAACTGTTTCTTTGATTGACTCTGGCAGCCAGTGTAGCTTGATTTGAATCAAAGAAAGTTCATGGGAAACACGGGTGGCTTCGTACAAGTATATGTGGAATTTTTGGCGAGGGAGTGATGGCATACGATAAAAGGAAATGGATAATTGTAGTATTATCCCTGCCGAATTTGCGTTGTGGCTTATAAATGTTTACCAGCGTCTGTATTGATTGGTAGAAACATCCTAGACCAACCTTGGATTAAAATGAAAAAAAAATGGTAAGCTATTGATCGAACACGAAGTAAACGAAATTCATTTTGTAAACAACAAAAACTAACTACGACTCGGAAATCAATTGCGGTAACTTGACTAAACAGGAAAAATCTGATTTGCTAATTTTTCTGAATGATTTTGGCTCTCAATTTGCAATGGATAAGAGTCAACTTGGGGCGACTAAACTAATTAAAATATGGTCCTGTTTTAGTTTTTCATAAATTACTTTCTTACAAACTTGTTCGGGATATTAATCATTTTCAGGTTGTTAAGTTACTGACTCAATCAACTTATGTTCCTTACAAGTCTCTTTCTGCCAAAACTTAACGGTAAGGTCGGTAGGTAATTGGCTTATCGTCTGTTAGAGTAATTTTGATTTCTAACAATTTTGTCTTCCCTATAAGGATAGTCGCGCACTAATCAAGCAAAACAGCCTTAATCTGTTGGAATGTGCCTGAACATGTTCGAGCTAATGTACTTCAGTCATATTTAAATAAAGTGGCACGGACTAATGAAGCAAAACGTTTTAACAATTTCCGTCAGAATAAAGCAGAATCAAGCTCAGTCGATGCTGTTAGCTCTGAAGACGTTTTAAAAGCAAACGAAGTAAACAGAGAGAACAATTGAAGTTTATTTTCTGATTTTAGTGTAGTGATAGCGGCTTCGCTTTAATAAAGATGGATTTGGATCCAGAGAAACTATTAATATTGGTCCACGGGAAAAGGGTTAAAATATGGTTTTCACCTGAAAGAAGATCATTTGAGATGTGTAGTGGAAAAATTGTGTGCAGATATTGGGAGAGAAATTAATGCAACAGAATTCTGCAAAAAAAAACAAATTGATTTTTTTCATTTATTTATTTATTTATTTCATTTCAGTCGACAGAATAATATCCAACAGACTAGTACGGCTGACCTAGAGATACAGATTTAAATTTAATTAAGCTTAATATAGGTTAAGAATGATCTATACTATTTTCAATCATAAATAAAGATACTTTGAATTCTTGACGAGGCAATGAAAAATCTACATATTTGTTAAATATATTAAAAATCCGTACACATTTATTAATGCATTCATTTGAATCATAGTTAGTTTAATGAGAGGAAGTATAAAGTAAATCACGTGATCTTCAGGACCTGGTTGTGGCATATATGTTCAACAGTAAGAAAAGGTTGGGACAATTTATAGATGAAGAGAGAATATCTTTAATGAATGAAGCACATTGAACGTCACGCCTGTAGCAAAGTTTAGGCAAACCTAACAATAAACATCTTGACTCATAACTAGGTATGTTAATTTCCCAGATATTAATCTGATAACGTACAAAGCGAGTTAATGCTCTTTGCACTGACTCAAGCATATTAATAAGGCTTTGATAAGAAGGAGATCAAATTACACATGCATTCTCTAAAACAGGTCTAACAAAACTTGTAAATAAGAGTTTAAGTGTGCTTATGTCCCTAAATTATTTCGATTTTCTTTTAATAAAACCCATTAACTTAAAGAGTTAAACTATAAAAGTAGTGATTCATTGAGCTAGTCCCGCCACAAACTCATTTTAAATCCAGCAATAATGTAATTTCCGAGAGGTTTAAATTTAATAAACGAGATCCAAAAAGCATCTGAACCGATAAAAGAATATGTTATTCATCTGAAGAGTTTAGCAGAAAATTGTGATTACAAAGAATTTTTAGATGATGCGCTAAGGGATCGTTTTGTTGCTGGCTTGTACAATGAAAAAATCCAAGCCAGGCTTCTGAATGAAACGAAGTTAACGTTTGAATCGGCTGTGGAAAAAGCAAGTGCAATGGAAATGACAGAACCAGATTTGAAGGTTATAAGACCAGATCACTTGCACCATCTACGCAATGATCATTTGTCTATCAAGCGGGGCCAGGAGCGGCGTAAATTAAGAAATAAAAGTCGGTCAAGAAGTCGTCACATTGATCAAAGGGCAAGAAAAGATCAGTGTTTTCGTTGTGGCCGGGTAGGTCATTTTACAACCCAATGTTACGCAAAAATTCAGATACTAGGAGGTTACAACCGAGGGCGTGAAGGAACAAGCAAACCCAAGGAACGGGAGCGTAGATATAGAAATTCAGCTGGATAAAATGTAGAGGAAGCAGCATATGGTTTTAATCAACTTGAGTTAAACAGCATACATGGAATTAATTACACCAGTTGTTCAGCTACAAGTAATCGCCAAATAAACACGTCCGAGTGCATCCAGTTACTCGTAAACAACAGAGTGCTAGACATGGAAATTGACACCGGCGCAGCAGTTTCTGTTACTAGTGAAGATATATATAAGGTATACGTTTTTTAAGCAGGTTACATTAACAAAAAATTATTGTAAATTGCAGGTTGTAACAGGAGATAACGTGATTGTTGTTGGTGTAATCCCCGTGTAAGTGTCAAAATCGGAAAGCGATAAGATATTTCATCCTGAATAGGTTGTAATTGCAAGCAATATGGTTATTTTATCGCTTATTGGGAGGATATGGCTAGATATGCTGTGGCATAATTGCAGAAATTGCTTTAAGGTAAACAATGTAGAACTAGTTAATTGGCAAATATCCTAATACAATTTCGGGAAGTATGACTAAACCCATAATAAATTTTCAAGCCGAATTAGTTCTTGCAAAAGAATGCACGCCTATTTTCGCTAAAGCGTACTCGGTTCCCTTAGATGTGAAGAAAGCAATAGAATGGGAATTAGAAAACATGTGCAAGTCAGGTTTGTTATGCACAACCAGTGCGCATCTCCTATTGTGGCAGTCCATAAAAGGGACAACTCGGTTGGTTAGACTGTATGCGAACAATAAACAAATATTTGGGGACGGAGCACTATTCTTTGCCCAGAATAGATGAAATATTTGCAAAATTGGCAAATTGTGCATATTTCTCTGTAATCGATTTCAAAGGTGCACATTTGCAGGTTGAGCTCAGTGAAAATAGTAAGAAACTAATGGTTATTAATACGCACAAATGTTTCTATAAATTTAATTGGTTGCCATTTGGAGTGAAGAGCGCACCATCAACAATTCAAGAAATTATGGACAAAATTTTAGCCAAACATGAGAATGTCCAAACATATATTGATGATATCTTGAGTGGGGATGCGACAAGGGAATGTTGTTTGAAAAGGGTTGAAGAGGTCCTGCAAACTTTAAGTGAGTTCAATATAAAGGTTATTTACGATAAAAGTAAATCTTTACAAGAAATTGTAGAGTATTTAGGGCATATTATTTGTAAAGAGGAAATTAAACCAAGTCAGTCCAGTCGAAGGTTAAGGCGATAGTAGAGGCACCTAAGGAAGTCCAAGCTTACCTGGGACTTGTAAATTTTTACAGGAAATTTTTACCTGGGCTTTTAACCATGGGTTTCATTATGATCTGTTTAAAAAGAATATTCCGTTTGAAGAGGGTCCTAACCAACAGAAATCATTCGATGAAAGCAAAAGACTAGTTATTTCTAACAATATTTTAATTCATTTTGATCCTACAAAGCCATTGATAGAAACCTGTGATGCGAGTTCATACGGTATGGGAGCCGCACTATCTCATTTTATTAATGGAGAAGAGAAACCGCTCTCGTTCGCATCGTGTTCACTTAATCCGGCGCCAAAAAGAGGCATTCGCAATAATACTTGGTGTCAGGAAATTCAATAAGTATCTATTTGGATTAGAATTTACTATTAAGACAGCCCAGAAACCTCTGGAAGCGATTTTTGTTAACAAAACCTATACGTCGGTAGCAGCAGCAAGACTTCAGAGATGGGCAATTGAGCTTCCACACTACTAGGACATTGAGGAATATATTAAAAACTGTAGTTGTTGTCAGGTAACCCAAGCGAGAAAACCTATATTAAAACCAGCTAACCGAAAACTAACAACTGCTTTGAACGGGTACACTTAGATTTTTTTCATTTTAAGGGCGATGATTTCTTAATATTAGTAGACGATTGGAGTAAATGAATAGAAGTTTACAGACCTAATAGAACTAGAGCAAGCTATGTGAGCAAATAAATTGCGATCGTGTTTCAGTATATTTGGAATACCACTGCAAATAGTTTCAGATAAAGGACTGCCTTTTAATAGTATTGAGTTTTTAGACTTTTGTAAAGCTAATAATATCAAGGTTTTGAAATCACACCCATATCACCCAAGGCCGAATGGTTTAGCGGAAAGTGGTGTGCAAATTCTTAAAGGATATTTAAAGAAATTTTCAGTTGATGCAAAGTATCGAAGTTTGCAAATCGATCATATAATTCCTATTTTGCTGTTTATATATACGAATACACCAACAACTACCACAAAGAAAACTCCTGCACAGTTAATTTTCTCATACGAAATTAGAACGAATTGAAATTTTTGAAAAAGCAAGACAGTTTAAAAGAAAAACAACTAAACTTTTTTCATAAATATATTAAAAACGGTAGAAATAAATGAAGGGCGCCGCGGAACAATGCACTAAGTCCTAAGTCCTACAAGACAAAATGTTGAGAAATCGTAAATCAAAGTTCAAATTCTTCCCGTAATTATATTAATTTGTATATTTAGCATTCTGAATATGAAATGTGTTCTTTGTATATCCTAGTTTGCAGATTATGAAAAAAGTTGTAATATTATTAACTACTTTGGTTCACCTGTGATAATTAATGTGAACATCTGTGGACTTAATACATTGTTCCCAAACAAATATTAGAGGAAGTTGGACTTAAATCATATTTTCCCAAAAAAACACTGTAAATTTTCAAATGCCGGAATTTTAATTAATTAATAATAAGTCAAAACATGCATATGTGAAAAAGTCTAAAATCTTGAATTTAAAAAAAAGGCGATAAATGTTCATATTTAAATAAATTTAAAAATAATACTACAAAATGGATTCTGGGCAAAATTGTTAAAAAGATCTCTGAACTTCTATACAGAGTTTTGGTTAATGGAATATTAAGGGTAGCTGACATAGATCAGATAAAACAATTCCATGAAAAATATAAAATTGTTAAATTCAAACTACCTGTTTACGATGAAAGCGAATCACGTGTAGAAACGCAGGAAGTCCGAAGATCTAGGCCAGAATTGAAACCAGTTCAAAGATTTATACCTACATGAGCACTTATAATGAATAATTTGGATTGGTGAAGTACTTTTAAATCCTTAAGTTTTTGTCCAAACATTTACCTTTTTTTTCAAGAAATTTTATTATAAATTTATACTTTTCGTAAGGGGAAGCCCAACGAACAATTCAACTTTTGGAACAGTTGCAAGAGTATTCTCACAGCTTTTAATAAAACTTTACGTTTTATAATATTAGTATTGATAACGTTCTTGCAGTTTCTATAAATCCACTATAAAACCTATTTGGGCACACTGTATAAAGGCAATGGGAACCTTTTTATAGAACCTTAATACGATATTTAAGTTCCTCCGGGGAACGCTCTAGGAGCACATATAAAATATCTTATAAAACGAGTTTTTTGTAAAAGCGTGTTGTGTAAACATTCTAGCAGCGTTTATAAAACTGATTTATTATTGCTGTGAGAACGTTCTCCGTATTTACATATACATATATTTCAGAGTTTTAAATGTGTCTGTTAGACGTGGTTTATTGTACTTTTTACAATATATGTGATTCTTTTCTCCTGATGTAAAATATGTGTACAAATAATATTGCTGATATGCGATATCATCCTATAAATGAGCAAGTATTTGGCTTTATAAGTTTAATCATATATGGCAAATATATTAGCATGTATTGAAATTGTCGACTTTAAAGTAAAATAAAGCTTACGCCAAATATATTCAATTAAATTTATTGCCAATCAAATTTTTCCGTAGAAGCTTTAAATATAGCTCGAAATAGTACAACGCGCCTGTAAATTTGTGATAATTTATAACATTGCTCTAAGGTCTGGTATAATTTGAATTATTAGATAATTTGATATTTTACTCTAAAAGTATTTTTCAAATTGTCAGAATGGACCGTTAATTTCTTTTCTTAGCATAAAATTCATATATGCACCAAATAAATAGCTTAACAAAATATTAAATTTATGCTTTCGCAAAATGGCGGCATTCGCAGCTTATAATTTTTAAAACAAATGGCCGATGTTAAAACAACAATTAAGCTCTTTGCAGAGCTCTAATAAAACAAAATAGTTTTTTCTAAAACTTCTATAAAACCATTAAATCATATTTTCGTGCTTGAGAGCTTTATAAAGCTAATTAGTTACTGTGAAAACCTTAATAAAACCATGCAGCTCTTGTGCTTTTTTTATCACCCTTATAAAATACTTCAGCTTCTTTCATAACCTCTATAAAACGATACAGCTATTTGGTTTCTTACTGAACTATTATAGAACTCCTAAAAAACATACTTATCATCCCTACCGGTAATATCCAAGTTTGACGTTTACCTTCTACGATCATATTGAATAACTATGTCGTTTAAAATTGTGCAAACAATCGAAAAAGGGTACTCCAGCCAATGTCTCTGTATAGTGCATTCCGGTTGGGAGTCTGATAATCTTGTTGGATTGCCCTAATAAAGCAATAAAGTAATATTAACAAGATAATCAGAGATAAGTACCCGCAACCTCAGACTGACTGGTCGCAACAGGCTTGCATAAAAAAACGAGGCAATTTTCATACTTATGAAGCTGCGACAGAGGTTAAATAAAATGACCGAAATTTCTGATAGTGATAACAACGATGTTGTAAGGTCTGCAAAATCTGCAGTAAATAAAAAAATATTTTTGAGACAAAAATAATATTTCCTATATAGCAACAGTATCAAAAGCAGCCCACTTGCAGTACTATCAATACATGTGATAGTTCTCCGTCATGTATTGCAGTATCGCATCTACCATTGGAAACTGTATGATTTATATATTGACTGAAATTTCTATTCTTTTACTATTACAACGTTTTTTTATAGGATGAACACATTGTGTACCTCACACAGCACTGCAAAATGAAATATTTGAGGCGTCCACTACTAAGGCTGTTGAAGACGTTGCCCAATTAAATGAAGATGACGGGATAAATAAGCAATTTCAAGTTATATTATCAAGCGAACAAAACTTAATGTCCAACCAGGAAAAAATAATCAGACAATTGGCGAAAATTGAAGCTATGATAGATCAGCTATACTCTGAAAAACAAAAGATAATTTACTTACACCTAAATCATCACAATCATCTTCATTGTTGTCTCTATTAAAAAGCCCATAGAATCACTTGAACAGCTTGAGGAATTGCAAAAAAAACTATCCAATGATGACTGTATGACCGAAGTGGTATGTGAATTGCAACACAATAACTTATAATATATAACATGTTTCTTTTCCATTACAGGTTGAAAAACTTAAGTTAATATTGGGGGATACAGGAAAAATGGACGGGAATAATTGCTGTTATAAGCCTGTGGGTAAATTTTTCACGCGAAAATTTCTTACGACGTGCTCTTGGACAGGTGGCAGCAAAAATCTTTAGTGAGGGGAAGATTACATTTAAAGCATACCGAAATTAACATCATCAACACAAATTTCAAAATCACTTCTGGAAGTACTATCAGAATAACAGGGAGACTTATGTGGTGTAGAAAATATCTTAGAGAGAACGGAAGATAAGGCGAAATTTTGTGTAGTGTAATTGGTAATTAGCTCTCTCTCTCTGAATATTTCGCAAATTACTTTCCACTTTTCTACGAAATCCTCCACTTCTTTTTACCTTTATCCACTTCGCAAAATCAAATATCCGCAAAAATTTCACTTTATAGCGTGAACGCGATGGGAATAATATGACAGAACGCGAAATAGTTTTATAGGTATTGCTATGATTTTATAAAAGTCTTCTCAGAAACTGTTTGAAACAAAATAGTTCCCAAGTTTTAAAAAGGTTCCAATGATGCTTCAAGATAGCTAAATTGTTTTATAACTGCCGCTTTTGCTACTGATTTGCTGTAGACAATAAACTGTTTTATAATGGCTCAAAATGCAGTTTTCTGAGGCTTTATGAAAGCTTTATACAACTTAATAGCATCCAGAGCCGAAGTGCTTTAATAGGGTTCAGATAAATGGCATTGCAGACTACTATAAAACCATTATATAACGAAGTAGCTCTCGAAGCCAAACAGTTTTATACCTAGCTCGGTAATCATTCCTAACACTGCATTATAAAACATAAACCATATATTTAGCTGCTAAAATTGTTCCTTGGGGTGATGTAATATATGTACGTTCATATAAAGCCATTGGAAACTTAGTTTTAATCTTAGAACTTAGATTTAAGAATGTAAATAGACACGGGCAGCTAACTTTAACTCAGAGGCTCAGACGTGAATAAAGAAGGCTTGTGAAATGTCAGCCAGAATTTTTTCATTTTTGTAATTATCCATCGTCTCTCAAAAAGAACTCGGCCCTGCTAATACATGACATATACAATATTGCTTACATTGTAGTTTTGAATTAAAGTCGTTCCTTTCAGCAACACAATCTGCTACCCCCACTGGATTCCATCCATAATTGGATAAGATACAGAAATACAAAAAGTGATGAACTTTATATGAATATGTTATAAATTCTGTTATAATTCAAAGTATCAACTTTATGCAAAGTCTTTATACGAAGCCTTTATACGGTACCGTATAGAATTTATTGAAAGTATACATCTTTCTCATAAAATTTATACCGGAAAACTATTCCTCGTCTTCATACCTTAGCAAATTCATTCTAACAAGATTGTTATAAGTGTTATATTTAACATTTGTATTCGTTTTATGCAGAAAGTGTTCAGAGGAAAGCAAGGATATTTTCTCCAGTAAACTGCTGTATGGTACAGCAGTACAGACTGAGCACCTCCAAAAAATACCAGAGTTATTGTTTATAGGGTTGAGATCTAGGTTGTCTAATTTAGCACAGCGCTTATGAAACTCGCGACAACATATAAAGCAACCGATACTTTTATCGAAAAGTTCTCCAGAGCATTTTCCACAAAAAGCTGACATTTCACTATAGTGATATGACAATTTCAGCACGAGTACAATTAAGCACGTCCGATGCCGACGAGAACTAAAAAAAAAGGGGTTATCAAATTAAATATGATATGAATGAATGTTTTTATGTAGATCTAGAAATCGACAGGTGCACAATGAACAAAATCCTCAAACAACAGAAGTGAATCGCAGTTACAGTAGTAAATCCCCCCACTACACATAACCTAATTCAAGAGCATGTTCAAGCTTAAAATAAACAAAACGTTAAAGTGGAATTTCTATTTTAAAATATGCATTCTATGAGCAAGATCCCAGTTCAGTAACTACAGTTACACCCACATGCCGTTGTCCTTTTTAGACCGGTGCCAGAATATGGGAATATTTATTTTAATTTGCATATATTGAAAACCTCACACCGCGGTACCACTAATCCGCTTAAATTCAATTGTTATTTTAGACGGGCAATCGATACACGATGAAAATTCTGTGCACGTATAGAGGAAGAAATAGAGGAAGTGAGGTCATTATTAATTTCCTTGCAATTGTGAAAAGTATAATGTCGCGTAAAGTTGCATAGGAATGGGCCCTATCTTCCTTTGTATTCGATTCTTTTGAATATTAGGAAAGTTAAACATAATAAGTTTTTATGTTGACGTAGATTTATCGGTTTTGATTTTTAATAAAATGAATATCACAGATAGCAAAAGAACAGTGAAATGTACGGTAGGGTTTCAGTGTCCAAATACTTCAGGTATATCTTTTTGGAGAAGCAAAAGAGACTTTCCACATCCTAAAACCTGATAAATTTGTGCTTGTTCATCTGTCAATTGGCAGACTAAATTGGGAGCCTTGAGTGCACGGCTTTTTGAAATTAGGTAGAACCATTTTGAGTGTCTATTGAATCGTGTTGAAAAGAAATAGGAAAACAACTTTAACGATCTAGTGGAGACAAATATGGGGTCTATAAGGTAAATTGTGCGGATTGTAATGCCATTTACATTGGGCAAACCAAAAGATTGATAAGAACAAGATTTAAGGGGCATATTAAGACACAAGGGCTGCACACCAACCCAAATTCTGATTCCGGTAAATACTGTAGCTTAACTAGACAAAAGCCCAATCCAGACGATATTAAATATTTACATAATTTGTCAGAAAAGAGATTACTAGATAGATATGAAACTTTCGAGATCAAAAAAGCCAAAGATGATGGCTATTTTATAGTAAACGATCAACTAGATTTTAAAAACAAATTGAATGCTAATTTTAGTATACTACGCATGCATTAGTTACCCATGAGAGTTTAGTTAGCTAAATTAATCACTCTCAGTATAAGAAAAACCCTGATGATGTCCTAATAAAACGAAACGCGTTGTCGATTACATTATGTGTAAAATAAAAGTTTATATGTTCGATGTGGAAAACACAAGAAGTGGTTTCTTATCTTTTATAAGATAAGTTTTTACATTGTGAGAAAGTGTTTATTTTTATTTCAAAGTGATATAGTCTGACTTTCAAGATTACTCCCAGCCTTACATCCCCTTGCAAGTTTCTTAAATCGATTGTGCGACATATGTACGTCTTTAGGATATATTGAGGTTTCGCTGAAAAATTCTGAGAACTCTCCACGCGGCGTGTGTGTGTGTGTGTGTGTATCGTAGGCCTAGGTGCGACCTCCCCTTTCGCCACTCATCTCCCTCTCCTAGTATTTGTTTATATCGGGTGGTATTACACTATCGACGTAAACACTCGTAGCATTTCATGAACTTATTAAAAATTTCAGACACTTCGTTAAGCGAGAACTATCACACTATCTGCCTACATTTCATGAAGTGTCTAGACTTTTCATGAAGTGATCAGTTACATCAAGTGTCTAAAACACATATATATATATATATACATGTGTGATTGCGTAATATATAGGGGAGTGTCGTCAGGGTTGGACACCCTTTTGACTTTTGCGCATAAATTCCGTTTTTGAAAGGATTTTGTCAATCCAAGGATATTTTTGGAAATGTCTGGGAAAAAGAACACTTTTGCGGAACATGACAAAATGATTGGGTGAAAAATGAAAAAAATATATGCATTTAAAGAGAAAGTGAAAAGCTGTCAAGGTTGGCCAGTGTTGTCTAGGTTGTCCAGTCAACGAAAAATGTACTGAAAGAATTGAAAATGACCTGAAAAAATTAATTGAATGAAATAAAAAGCTGAATTTGTTGCATTTTCTGTTTTTTTAGCAAAATTTGAATGGCACATTATCCGAAAAATAAATTTCCGGCAATGTATATAGACGCACATCAAATGCATTTCTCTTTTGCATTGTCCTAAGAGGGCTATTCTGGGCTTTTTTTGGCGGGGATTTTTTTTATATTTTGGAATTTCAAACCACTCAGTGCAATGCACATACTTCATACGTTCATGCTCCAAATCTGCAATGTCACGAAAAGTTCGATATCACTGAGAGAAGTGGTCAAAACTAATTAAAAAATAAATCGCAGATAGCCGATCTAGATGACAGGCTAACCCTGACGACACTCCCCTTCTTATATTTTTATTAAGTAAACTCAACTCTTAATTCTACCCGCACTACATTTATTTCAATTTTGCGAAAATTGGGATTAATAACTTTTTTCAGTTCAGCAACGCTACACGAGTACAACATGTGTGCACCTATGCGAAGAGTATTAGTAAATAATTTGTCTTCTTTTAATAAAATCGAGTAAATTAGCAATCGGGTAGGACACGTACATATGTATGTATGTTCCATTCCTAGAAAGCAAAGAAAGGCATAATGAAATTATTGTCCTCATTAATAACTTATCCCTGACTTGGCCTTATATTTCTAGAACTTATAAACAGAGCAATATTATGAGTACGAGTTTCCTTAATCAGAAAGAGATTTCACATTCACGTATTAGTAGAGCTCGTCATCAATTAAGGCGGGGTATTTATTGAGATGATTCCAATGTACATCCACAATATGAATTTGTTTAGTCATTTAAGCCTTAATAATGTTACCTATATAAAGTAGCAATAGTAGTAATTGGATTTTTTCATAGTAATTAATGTTAGCTACATTTAGGTTAGCCTTTATGAAAGTTTTAACTACACGCTAAAAACTCAATTAACTTCCAATCCTTTGATTGGCAATTGCATATTAATTGCTTATGCCTATTAACTACTACAAGAAATTCATCTATGTACAAGCAGCATATTTTACTCCATACCTACTACAGTAGAGCAATGTGAAAGATGCGAAACAAAATCCTTAATATCTACCCCTACCAAGAGACTAGTCAATGATTTATCAACTTCTATGAGCTCCGTCGTGGGTTCAGGTATTCTGCTGATAAGAGATTAATCACTATAAAGCTTTTTGGATGAGAATATAATTAGCGAGTGATATTTCTTTTCCTGTTTGATGCTTAGAATATAGAGATAACTCTGAATCTGTTGGAAGTTTTGCAAGTCATTGTGCATACATGGGTGGCGAGCTAATTAGCACACCTAACGATATAATTTATTTATAAGGATAATATGCAAAGAAACATTTTAATTTAAAAAGTTCTAATTCAGTATTTCTTCGATAATTATCTACTTCATACGAGTATATCTTAAAATATATTTTTTTTACAAAAGCAAAGAATTTACACAAAAATTATGTCAAATCATAAGAGTAAAATTGGTACCAAAGTGATATTTAGCACATTTGAAGAATTTGATAATTTTATTAATGAAAAGGAAATAATATGGAAGATAAATTATAGAAACTTGCTTAATATTTCGGTGGGTATCCGTTTTGGGTGATTATTGCAAAACATCTCCCCTCCATTGAAAATACCAAGTCAGCACACAATGTGTTCAAGAAGGAATTTATTTGGATTCTCCGGTATATAGCAAACGCTAAAAAATGTTTTTAATTTGTTATTTCTGTTATGGTCGTAGCATAATGTAAGCAACAGTATGCTACACAAACCCGCATGGCGAATGTGCTGCCATCCTCGCAAGTTGCACGTTTGACAGCTGACGGCGGGCCACTCGCTAGAAGTTGTATAAATATAAGAATAATCTAAAGTGCGAGACCTCCACAAAGAGACTCACAAAGTGTGCTTAAATAGTGAAATAAATAGCCAAAGAGTAGGAACAAGCTGCTGAAACATGTATAAGAACGAGATCTAAAATTGCAAAAGGAAAAGGCGATCACGTGAAAATTTATAGTGGAATACACGGCTGCTCAGGCAACAAAGGCCTACAAAATGCAGGGAATTAGTCGCTAAGGAAAACGAAGCTGAAACTTTCAAGAGCACGGCGACTTGGA
The DNA here is from genome assembly GCA_963930735.1 of Dioctria linearis. NCBI lineage: Eukaryota > Metazoa > Arthropoda > Insecta > Diptera > Asilidae > Dioctria > Dioctria linearis. The sequence goes on from OZ005741.1 coordinate 241,271,612, forward strand.
TACGATCCCATACATAACGTTAGATCGCTCTAGTTTATAAGTCTAATTTATCCGGCTACCAATGCACGTGTATGACAACAACCAAGAAAAGTTGTGGAAGTAATTGCGTCATTCAGTACATAAATACCTACGTTCAACTGAACACTCTACTGCGACAAAAGGGGGCCCATTACCTCACGGTCATTTCCTGAATTATTGACTTCAGTAGGCAACATGCTTAGTTCAGCATTTTTCTATTAGGCATTTACGCCAATAACAAATTATGAGTATACGCAAGTGATGGCAAGTACAAGCATTGAGGATTAGTCTAGCGACGTATTGGTCGTCACCATGAGCAACGAAGAACGTCATCCTTTTAGAAGCTAAAACACTGTCATACGGCCGAGAAACGCTTTCCCTCAGAGTAAACGTTCCACTAGTCGAGAACTGGCGTCGACATACTTAAATATGTATATAATTGTAGTTATAGAATAGCAGCTAGTAACCAAATTGAATTTCTGAATTCTTTAGTAGCATAGACGTAATACCTTAGAGTATAAATTTTTGTCACATTTGATGGGGATGTTTCCAGTGGAGCAACGATCAGGTTATTATGACGTCTATTAATCCAGTAAAATTTTCTCGTTCCATTAGAGAATAGAAGCAAATCAATTCAATTAAATATATGATAAGGCAAACAAATTAACATTAGTTATTCAATAAGATTTTATTTCAGTTTATTATTTCAACTTTCGAATTATTTTGTCAATCTCTTAGACGAGAACCCAGTTGTTCTTGATTCGGGGCGCTCAAGGGCGATTCGGGAACATTGAACTTTAGTCTCTTTTATACAGGTACTCTCTATCAGCTGGAGCTCTTCATCCTTCGGAGAATATTAATGAATGTAAGTACCCGTAAATCATAATTGTCACATAAGTATATGTCATATGTGATATACTACAGATATGTATGTTACCGAATTTGTCCTGCTAACTTGTCCCGACGCAAGCAGCATGGGGATTATTTAACAAAAATTCAACGTAAATAAAATCTGTAAATGGAAAATCGCTAAATATAAAATCTGTAAATAGAGAAAGTGGCAAAATGTATACAGTTCGTAGAATCAAAAGCTGGCAGCATGTATATATGTAACTAAGTTTGAAATTGTGAGCCTTAGCCAGATCGTTGAATTCCTAGCCAGTGAAAGTTAGGTTGTAATTGATGTAAGTTCGCAACTTCGGCCGTAGATCGATTTTCATGAAAGAATACGTAATATGAATATTATAATGGACATCTATTTTCATCAAATTTCTAATCTTTATTACCGAATATTAATTTCCACTGCATAAGTAATATATTCATAAGTAATTATATGTATAGTAAATATACATATACGAGATATAGTTGAAACATTATTGATTTTAGTATATTTTTGCGTCATAGATGCGAATAATCGCCAGTCGAGAGCTTACTGTAGGCAGTCTATTGTAGGAAAATAGTAGTGATTTAGTTGACCGACCCATATGAATTTATAAGGTTGTATTGCATACTGTGAACTAAATAAGAATGTTGATGGATTGTGTCCAAGTATTCCGATGGTTTTCATGAGACCGCAAGGCTCTCGACCTTCACTCTCACTCTCTCCTTACAGGTCAACAAGGGACAATGAAAACATATTGCTGCCCTCAGTGTCATATGGGCGGTTGGGGCAATGGCAGCTGAAGGCATACCATCTGCGCCTTCACTAAGGTAAGGGTAAGTGGTGTAATGGTACCTTCAGGACCGAGTGTGTGCTTTCTTGTTGGCTCGAAGGCACGAAATTTATTGGATATGGCTGGTGGCACAGCGGCAGGTTTTCGTGAAACCTACCCACACTCTCCGCCAATAACCGTGGCGAGCTAGCGTGCCGCCCTGCACTCAATGCTGTCCACCGAGTGAACTGTCAGCTCATGCTGGTAGTTTGGACTTCACGTCCGAAGTACATCACTCATAAATACTACCATAACATTTCATCACACAACCCATTATATTTTTGGTGACTAGTTTCAAGCCTTGGTTTTGACTCATAAACAGATCCCAAATAGCGAAGTTGAGTGACGTGAAAAACAAATGAAAAAATAGAACAAAGAAAAGCAATGAAAAAATGAAAAAAATTGAAAAAAATAGAAAAAAAATTTAAAAAGCCAGATTCATTCGAAACGAATCGAACCTGTATACGGGGCTGGAAAAAGAAAAAAGAAAAAGGAAGAAGAAGAAGCGTTTCGTGTTAGCAGTTGTCTTCAGTTGTTTTTCCGAAACACGTCTTTTGATGATCGCCCACAATTTTTCGATCGGGTATATATCGGATCGGGACTCTGTGGGGTCACTCCATTATGGAAATTTGGCGCTCCTCCAACCATTCCCCAACAATGCGAGCCGTATGACATTAGACTTTGTCCAGCTGGAACATCCGCTGACAGTGGAAAATCCACTAAGAATTCGTCCAAGTGGTCGGCCAATATACTTATAAACATTAGACCGTCCATTCTGCCTCAAGGTATATAAAATGCAAGGTATTCCCATTACGAACCATGTTCCCCTATTAGGGGACGTAATATTGTGAAATGTATAGGAAAGTACCGCACAGAGAACACAATACTCTATCTCCTCTCTCTGTCTTTCCTATACAAATGTATATATATTAGTCGTAGAATTACGTCACAGGCTATCAGCATCAATGTGTCAATATTTTAATGGGAATGCCTTGTGTTCTATGTACCTTAATTCTGGCCTTTACTTCAATAATTGTTCCAACACCGTGAGCGCTAAACGAGTCCCAAACCATGGCGCCCCAAACTGAAATATCTTCCTGTTGTTCTTAGGGTTCAATTGATTGCTTGGTGGGCGTCGCACGTAAGTTTGTCCATCAGGTTCAGGACCATTCAAATTAAATTTGGATTCATCACTCTAGATTCCAAAATATTTCAAATTTGGAGTTTAGATCGATAATTTTTAGCGAAATCTATAAATTTTCTTCGATTAAATTGTCTAACTTTAGGTTTCCTGAAACTCCGAAATCTTCGAAGATTATACTCCAGTAACCGCTGTCTGGCAGTCCTGGCAATGATATTAAAGCCATAATTTCTCCATACGAGCTCTTATTTCTACTGAAGTGGCGAAAGGTTCCCAAAAAGCATGCCTGACTATCAGACTATCCTCTAGATTAGAAGTTTTTCTCGTCCTAGATCGTATCTGATTCTCAAAAGTTTTATTATTTTAGTAGTGTTTGAAGGTATATTGTACTTTTTTCCGCGAATAGCACATGGTTCTGGCAATTTGGCTGATGTTTTGTTCCTTTTGGAACGACATCCAAATTAGTCTTCTTTTAAAGTTCGAAAAATAAAGTAAATACAAGAAAAATTTGACTCCAATGAAGAAATCAGATAATATAAAGTCATCGATTTCTAGACTTTTTCTAGTCTCGTTTATCAGTCTAGCGAGTAGTGTTGCTCCACATAATTCTAATCTTGGAATTGTCAGCTTTGTTTTCAGTGGGGCTACCTTAGTTTTGGCGGTTATTAAGTTTGTCTGAACATGCGATTTTCGTGTAATTCGCAGATATATTACTGCACTGTAGCCCTTTTCTGACGCATCTGAAAACCCATGAAGCTCGCAGCTAGTGTCTCTTCCTGTGAACCCAATCCTTCGTGGAATCTCAATTTCTTCTAATTTTGGGAGTTCAGACTTTATTTGTAACCATCTAGTTAATAATTTACTTGATAATGGTTCATCCCAGGACGAGTTCTCTAGCCAAATATTCTGTAGAAGAATTTTGATTGACATTACTACCGGCGATAGTAATCCAACAGGATCAAAGATTTTCGCCGCCTCGGATGCTACATTCCGCTTTGTTGTGGGATTGTCGTACATGCTTATTGAAACGTGTATTTTGAAATTGTCGGTTATAGGGTTCCAGTGCACTCCAAGTGCCTTAATAGTCTGTTCTTTCTGGAAATCTATAAAGCGAGGTTGCTCTCGAAACTCATAGGGTATATCCTTAACAACCTTGAATTTATTGCTTGTCCACTTGCGAAGCTTGAAACCTCCGCCCTTTAGCAGGTTTATTAACTGCTGACAAGATTCTATTGCTTCATCCATGGAAGCGCCTCCTGAGACTACGTCGTCTACATAAGTATCGCTCAGTATGATTCTGGATGCGATAGGGTATTGTTTTTCTTCATCTTGTGCGAGTTGCTGCAGAGTGCGTATTGCGAGAAACGGTGCTGAGGTTGTGCCGTAAGTAACGGTCGTCAGCTTATATTCCTTGATAGGGTGATTTGGAGACTCTCGCCAAAGAATACATTGATACTGCTGATCTCTCACATCCACTTTTATCTGGCGGTACATTTTTTCTATGTCCGCCGTGAATACTATTTTATGTTTTCTCCATCTTAATAGAATGGAGATTAGGCTTCCTTGCAGTTGAGGACCGGTCATCGTGATATCATTTAGACATCTGGAGTTGTTTCTTTTGGCCGAAGCGTCGAAGACTACACGTAATTTGGTTGTTGTCTTGTTTGAAAACCGCATGGTGAGGTAGGTAGTATTTTATCTCACCATCATCTTCGGCTGGAACCATATGACTTAAGCGTTGGTATTCCTTCATAAAATCCTTATACATGGTTTCAAATACTTTGTCTTGGTTAAATTTTCGCTCCATTTGGAACAGTCGGGCAAGCGCTAGTTCTCTTGATCTGCTCAAATTGGCTTCTTTAGGATTTTGTTTAAATGGAAGGCGAACGATATATCGACCACTTTCGTCCCGTCTGTGCGTTTGTTGGTAGTAACTTTCACAAGCAATGTCTTCTGGTGTGGTAATAGTTTCGGCTGCCAGTTCTTCGCATTCCCAAAATCTCTGCAGCTCGCTGGTTATATCTATTTCTGATACCATGCAAATAAGTTTATTCTCGTTGTTGCTGTTACTAATAGCTCCAGATAATATCCACCCCAGCTCTGTTTGTTGGGCAACGGGAGCATATTCGGTTCCACGCAGAAGATTGCCTAGTAGTACCTTCCCGAACACTTCTGCTCCTAATATGATGTCAATCCTTCCCGGATTATGGAATGTTGGATCGGCCAAAACCAGGTTTTCGGTGTGCGTCCAGTTAGTTGGAATGATTTTATTTGTAGGCAATTTTCTTGTGAGATTGTTAAATACGAGGGCTGTGGTTGTGAGAGAGAATGTTGATTTAAATCGTGGCGTTACTGTAATCTCTATACTGGATTTTGTGATTCCTGGACTGGAGCACCCAAGACCGGAAACTGTGGCTTCAATTTTTCTTCTAGGTAATCTTAATTTCTGAGCTGCATTCTCAGTAATGAACGTTGCTTGAGACCCTTGGTCAAGTAATGCCCTGAGTAGCACAGCATCTCCTGATTTATTGATGACTTGTATGAGAGCGGTTGCCAGTAATACGTAATACCCCTTTGATTTCTTCGCAAAGTGGGCTGCAACAGCTTCGTTTGGTGAGCTATCATCTCGAATTGCTTCCTTTCTTGGATAGTTATTACTTTGTTGATAAGATGGTGCCTGCTGGTTTTGATAATGTAAAAGAGTGTGGTGCTTCTTCTGGCATAACTTGCAGGTGTACCGGCTTTTACATTGTAGTATATTGTGGCCTTTTACTAGGCAGTTCTGGCAAAGGTTTGCCTTTTTTACAGCTTTTAGTCGTTGTTGTACGTTTAGCTTACTAAATGTTTCGCAATGATATATTCTGTGATTTTCTCCACAGATAGCGCAATGCTTTGAAATCATTCCCAGGTATACTTTTGTATTTTTCCCATTTCTTTCGGGTTGTTTTGGTTTCGATGGCTCTACTGCTTCAAGACCTCGAAATCGATTTTCTAGGAATTCAAGAAATTTGCTTAGTTCTTGAACTTCTCTTGGTGTGGCCACTGATTGTTCATAAATTCGGTGAGTTTCTTTATCCAATTTTGTTATGATTATGTGTATGATCAATGGATCCCAATTTTTCGTATCTATGCCTAGATTTTTGATGCCCTCTAGACATTCAATTGTCACGTCATGTAACTTCTTCAAGCCTTCCGATGATTCTTTGAACAGTGAAGGTTGTTTTAGAAGTATATTTAATTGCGCTGTCAAGAGAGTCCTCTTATTGTTATATCTTTTTTCAAGAATTTCCCAGGCCGTCTCAAAGTTTTCGTTTGTTATTTGTAGATGCTGTATGAGTTCACTTGGGTCACCTATGAGATTGCTTTTGAGATAGAATAATTTTTGAGCTCCAGACATCTTGTCATCTTTATAGATGAGTTCCATGAACAAATTTCTAAATGATTGCCACTTGATATAGTCACCGTTAAATGACGGAATATCGACTCTTGGCAACTTTATTTGTGTTCCCTTTGACTCGTTAGTGCTGATCGAATTTTTAGCTTGAGGATTTAATTTATTCAACACTTCTTGTAGTTGAATTGTGGTAGTTTGATAGGTATCCTCAATGCTTGAGAAATTCTCCATATATTCGTGTTTTGTTCTACCCATCGACATGATCTCTCCATGGTTTCGGACAAGGTGCTCCCAATAGTCATTCACCAACTTGATTTTTTGCATACAGTAAGCTGCAGATACCTCTTGTTTAATCTCTTCTTTAATTGAAACCGATGCCTTTTGTAGAGTTTCTATAATGGCATATTGCTTCTTTATTACCTTCAGTTGATCTTGCAATACTTCAGTGATTTTCGCTCTTGACATTAAATCCGCCAAGGAATTCTCTATCATATCCCGTGTTTCTTCATACAATTTTTCCACGGTGTCATAAAAATTCTCTTTAAAGTATGGCTGTTCTGAACTAGTTTCACGGTATAGCTCCAGATCATCATTTCTTTTGTCAAAAACTTTCCCATAGCTTGCTTATTTTAATCAAACGGGTTTCAAAATTATCCCTTGTTTTACGTACGTCAGAATCTTTGGTGTGGTTTGTTATAAATTTCTGAAGTTTTACAGCATCTGCCTTGTTTGCTTTAATTAACTGCTCCATAGTAGTATATATTCGTTGAATTTTCGAGTAGCTGATGTTGGTAGATTGAACGGACTTCTTCGCTTCTCGCCAATATTGCTTTAGGTATTAGGACTGGAAAAAATATTTATTATTAGTAAATAAATTGCCTGAGGACACTAAGTTCAACAGGAATTTCTGCGCTGAATAACAATTAACTGCAGACACTAAGTTCTGCAGAAATTTTGTACTGCTTTGAAGACACTAAGTTCAACAAAGCAAGCTCGAAGGACCAATATTTGTACTGTGAACTGATGAATATAATTTTAACTTGATCGATTGCTATCTGATAATCAATTCAATTTTTATTAATTTGATTCGCTTATTTATACAATAATTACTATACATATATACATAGGATGACAATAAATGAAAAATAAATATAACAAAAATTTATGTCAATGAAACACAAATCACAAGATCAGCATAAATTTTACTTCGTAGGCAAAGTCACCGACCGTAATTTCACTTGTACTTCCATGCAATTGCTGACATAGAACTTTGGTGAATGTAAGAATTGCATAGCTAAGTGAAGGTAGAAATTGCATATTAAAGAATGAAATTACGGTCGTTGACTTATTGATATTGTTCTTTAATAAGTTATGACTAACTATGGATTTTGTATCTCTACAGTCATGTATAAGTAAGGGGGAGCTAATTTAAATGCCAAAGCAACAAGGACACTTTTACTGTTATACTAGTATATTACCCGACGTTATTGCTCAATTGTTGACTTAAAACACAATTAAACAATACGAATGACACATCTTTCTAAACCTCTTACAAGAGGGAATATATTGCATAACCATAGGAGTGTACTAATTAGCTTACAGGGCGGGCGCTGTATTTGTGGCTACGGAAATTAAGAATTCAATTTAAATAATTACGCCTTAAATTGATTTTAATTCAATAAAAGACTAAAAATTTGTGTAGCTGTTGTGAAATTCCAATGGAAATTTTCAATTACTAGCTATAATTGCTTTTGAAATTTGTGATGTCAGGGTGCCAATAAGGTTGGTAGGTAGCAAAACGTTATTGCTGGATAGCTCCTATCGAATAAAGGAGATAAATGGCGCTGGTTGACTTCAAGCAGAGGTGTCGTTGCTGGACAAATTATGGAATTTTATCATTGGAATTTTATTTTATGTTCAGAAATATTTAAATATTTAATTGAATTGCCATCTGCCAAGCACCGAGCTTTAATGCTAATTTTTCAATGAATAAAATTCGCTAAGTGCACAATTTGTGAAGTCCAAAAATGTATTAAGTGCAAAAATTTTGGAAGTTAAAATATACGAAGAAAATTCCAATGGGCAAATACACACTGTACACATTTAATATAAGTGTGTACTGTACATACATAGTATATTTCATTGGCGGTATAGTTCTTCTTAAACGGCCTATCAGGGGTCAGCTTAAAAGATTCGCAATTTTCTAGAGTTAAGAATTAAAAACATCCATTTTTGTTGAATTTTTTTTTTTACCAAAGCGGCGGTCAACTGAACAAAATTTAATTTTTCCTTAAAAATTTAGACATTTTTTTTGCTTTATTTGTGAAAATTTGAACTCAAAAGAAGACTGCGCTTAACTGAAACTAATCTAACGAGCTACTTTTTACTAAATTTCAAGTTGATCCGATGTAAATTAACTGAGTTAATTGACATCAGGAGTCAGCAGGCCTAAGCTCTTGGTCAAGGCAATGTCGGACCTTGGTAAAGTAGCTGCGGGACGGCAGAGTCCAAGTCGGAGTCTTCGGAAAAGAAGTCTACAGCGACTAAGAAGAAGCCCCCTCCTGTCCGTGCTCAGCTGAAAAAGAAGCAAAGATCCTAAAAGATCCACTACCAAAGCTGACAGCGGTCATAAAAATATATCTTAGTTATGTCCAGTGATCATCTAAGTTGCCTTCAGATGATGGGGCATGCTACAGCGGCATCAGACGTGCTTGGCAGGAGATTTATCTCAGAGTAACTTAGTGTGGCGCTCATTCAGGAGCCTTGGGTACATCAAGGTCACGTCAAAGGACTTCCCGCAAATTCATGTAAGTTAATTTATAGTAATAAATATGAACATCCTAGGGCAGCATTACTGCTCAACATTAATTTAAATTTTATTCCACTTTCACAGCAGTTGTCGAGGTCCTAACTTCGGGAGGTAGCCACGAGGTAGTAGTTACCTCAGACTACTTTTCCGGAGGAGCGGATACATTACATTTCCCAGTCCCAGAGCTAAAACGTCTTATTAACTATTGCAAACGTAGAGGAAAGCAATTCATCGTTGGATGAGATGCAAACGCATATCATGCGCTATGGGGCAGCATATATATATATATTTATATATATATATATTATCTAACAACTTAGAGATACTAAATCGAGGTAAAAAGCCAACCTTTATGAATATTATTAGACAAGAGGTCCTTAACCTAACACTTGCCAGGATTTTCATAAGTACAAAAATAAACAGGTGGCATGTATCGAACGAAATTTCCATGTCCGATCACAGACATATCAGGTTCGATATAGACGCCACACTCAACACATGTCAGGAGTATCGAATCCCTAAACTATCTAACTGGCAACTCTATCGACAACACCTTAAGGCTGTAGTTGACTCTCTTGGCAGTAGCATTAACATAGCGGAAGAGCTAGACTCAGCCCTATACAGCTTTAAACGGCTGCAATGGCTTCGTTCGAACACAGCTGCCGTTTGAAGCAAAAGGCCTGCCATCGACAGATTTCTTAGTAGAATAGGGAACTGAGTTTGAAAAGAAAAGAAGTCAGGAAACTATTCAACAGAGCTAGACTCTCTGGCATCTGGGGGAATATAAAAGGGCTCTAACGGAATAAAATATGGAATTAAGGAGGTCCAAAAGAAGTCCAAAAGAAACACACACGCTGGCGTATAAAAAATGCAACCGGAAGAAATATGGGAGCTCCTTTTTTTGGAACGTTGTGAATATATTTATATATATTTATTTTTACCGCATTATGTTGGCAGAGCTGTCGCAGCAAGAATTAAAATTTTAACTTTTCCAAACCAAGCAACAAGCATCATGAAAAGCCTTATATCATATGCTTGCTTTGATATAAAATCGAGCATCATAGCTGATGTTTGCTGCGTCGATTGCGTTTTCTCTTTTAAGTGGGAAACAGAGTTTGGCGCTGGCGCTGTAGCGCAAACTGTCAAAATTAACAGTATGATTTTCATATGATAGCGACACAATGGATAGCTGGCGCTGGCGCTGTAGCGCCCTTTTGCAAATTTTAATTTTTGGCGCGCCCCAAGATTGACATTTGTAATTGCGAAGCGGATTGGTATAATGAATCAACACGGACCATTTTGATACAGGAAAGTTCAATGAAAAGGATTGATAATTGTGGGATTCTTTATATAAAAATTTAAAAAGAATAGCGGATATATGGAATGATATATAAGATATCAAATTAGTTTTGGCAGAACTAAGCTGCAGCATTGTATTTTATACCTAGGTAAAAGGTAAGGGGCAGACTATGCGCCAGCGCCAGCTCCAAGCGCCAGCACCACTGTTCCAGCCTTTAGTTAAAAATTGGGTAAAATCGGGTAACTAATGGTGTAAGGTTGCTTTAAAAAAGGGCTGATTTTCTCGCATACTGAGGAATTGTTCATTCATTACCCATTATTGGATCAATCCATATAATATTTACAGAAATTCAAAAAAATTTTCTAACGAATAATGATCCTCAAACAAATTTTCAAAATAGAGAACCAATTTTCAAGTATTCATTTAATGGATATAGAGAAAATTGATGTGTCCTAGTTGCAAATGTGAAATTTTTCTTGAGTCATAGATAAAATTGTACAAATTTATATTAAACTTGACTATAGTTCCAAACTTCTGTTAATGGAATGTCAAAATAGATTTAACGAAAACAGCTTTATGTCACGAATGGAATTGGGAAAAGTATGTAAATGCCAGTTAGTCATACGTCAGTGGTTTTAGATCAAACTACGCGATTCCTTCTGTAAGCCTTCTGAAACCAAATTTAGTCTTTAACTTTTTGGCGCAAACAAAATTAATTATTGAAAATAATTATATCTAAACTCTTTTAATTAATAAAGTTTTTAAAGCGCTTAAAATCCAAAGAAATGTTTGGTATGCTTCGAATAAAATAGGAATTATGCATCATTTCTGTCTTATTTAGTTGTTAAGTACGAAGATTTAAGAATCAAAATTTTGTTTTTATTGCTTTAATTTTTAAAAAAATATATTTAAAAACATATTCCTAGAGGAGTTATTATAAGTACACCTCTACTAATTTTCTATAAATAAAATTAAGCTTTGGAGTTTTTTGTTTTTGTACGAAAGCGTAATTCAAATTGTATGTAGATTGGAGACTGAGTTTGGGAGAGTTCATTCAATAAATGACCAATTTAAAGTGCAATGTTTTCTTATACACCCAGGGCTTTTTATTATCTTGTCAACCTATCTCTAGTGAGGTGCACATAAATTAATTAATTCAGTAGTCTCCTGCTGTTTGTGTATACTATCTAGATTGTGTGCTTATTTCAATTAAAGCAAATTAGTCCTTCAACGTGAAGACTTTGTAAGGTTGATTTAAAATATATAAGGGAACTGGAGAGAATAGCTCGCATAGACAAAGCTTACTTTCAGATCGATATTACGTCGTTGCTATTTAATAAGACCCGTGAAATTTTATTATGGTATGATAATAATCTGAAATTAGAATCTAAAAACTTTTATGCAATCAATTTTTCGCAGCCATATAATTAATATTGTGCAGAGTAGGGCTATTGTGTCAAATTCAATCATACTTTCTGTATGAAGTATCGATAAAGAATATTAATATATGAAAACATATAATTACCAAGTTATTTTAAAATCCATAATTCCTCCAAATTTCTCGAGTTATTAAACGATATTAACAGTTTCACATTAATCAAAACATTTCGAATAAGTGATGTATTTAGGAATAACAACCAGGGAACCCAAGGACGTGGAATGTATATATAATGGGTGTTCTGTTTACAGTAGGCCAGAAGAATAGCAGCGATATGGCATATCACTACCCCTTGAATGAATATAAAGTAGTACAAAATTCACGGTTTAGAAGTACTTATTGTTCCACATTTTACGATTTCTGAGATATTCTAATGGTCGCAGCATCACACGATGCAGTAGGCTACATCGTGTGCTGCTGACATCTAGCGAGTGATCTTGTTGCACCCACACTGTGAAGATGCTGCCATTTTTTGCCTACTACGTGTTTAGCTTTTGACTAAGGAGGGTGATGACAAAAAATAAAGAAGAACAAGTCTGTCTGTCAAGTATGATTTGGGAAGCAGGTGACAAGTTTCTCAAAGTTTTGCGAAAGAAATCAAATAATTTTAGCTTCATCAAAGATATGTAGGTAAGTATTTCTATTTCATCAAAAGTAATGGATGAAAAAATTTTGGGTGTGAATAAGACCATTGAAAACTCCAGATCGAAGTGGTTTCCTTACATACGCTGCAAGGTTAACTATCGAATTCCGTACATATATCGCAAAATTTTTCTGTATTTTGCTGACTGCAAATAATACTTTTGTCAGGTACATTCGGTGGAATTGCTCACAATCGCAAATTGTTCCTACAAAACAGGCAGAGCATAGTCAGCCTCATTATCCAGAAATCCACTAGAATCGTTCGGCTCCGACAAGGTCCTACATTAACGGCCAAACAAATAACAAAAATTAACAAATCAGAAATAATATATTAAAGAGCAGCACCACCTCGATAACATCCAATTTATAGTATATAGTTGGAGACTTCACACAAGCGTTGAAGCAGTGCCAAATCAAGAAAATTTTATGAACCTACTGAAGATACGGAGCCGTCACGAATAAGTGCGCGAGAACAGCTCCGCAGCGACATAGTTTTTGTTAGTTTATTCACTGAAAGTCAAGTTCCTTTTAACGTGTGAGTCAGGCATTCGTTTTTGTAAAAACTTTGTTCAATAGTCAGGTAGACCATCAAAAGGGTTACGAATTTCATCTTAAATCAATAGTGGCATAGCGGAACCTACACGGAGGTGCCTCTGCGTGGGACCCTACAACATAAAAACATGTAAGTTGTTGCCAGTTACATTTTATCCCTTTTAAATATATGATCTTGACAATTATGCTTATACATTCATAATAGATATAAAATAATTTAGTATACCTATACTACACACAAATTTCTTTTGGGCATTAGTGCAGGAGATAAAACAGTCCGCTTTCACTCCATTTTATTTCAGTGCACTTCATTCGGAATTCTAAATTAAATCTATCTTGAATTAGTTTATTTGCCCGCCTGACACGCATCTCATTTCATTATTGAATTTTTAATTAAATCCGTTATACATTAGCTTATTTTTACGCCTGAAGCGAATTGCATTCCCACCTCAGAATTCTCACTAGCATCGTTCTACAGATCACTTAATTGTAAAGTTTTGTAGGAAAAAGTCAAACACACCATAAAACTTAAAAAGTTAAATGAAAGCAAACAAATGAAAATTTCAGAGTCTGCTAGAAAGTAATTACTTCATACGTATGAATATATATGAATATACTCATAAACGTATCTTGCAGTCATCAAAGAAAAGTCGTTAACTCTTTGGATTGAAGAAACTTCTGTTCGTCATTACGATTACAATGTAGATACAATACATAATTTTTTTATATAGTTGAATTTTAGATAGAATAAATATATAAAATGGAAATACGTTTTTTGTATTTGGGTCTTAACTAGGGTTTGCATAATTTTTTTCTCTTCTTTATCATACTTGTAAGAACTACATATATGTAGTCGCTATGTCCTAGCCTTATATAGAGTACGTAATGTTCCGGGTCAACTGAAAAAAGAGTTTTTTTTTATGACATAGTGGCTCCGTAAGGTCTTTCAGTATCTCCCCTCACTCTCATGCAGCCCACCTAACAACGAAGGTTGAATAGGTTCACTCTTTCAGGGACATTGACAAAACTGTACGGTAAGCGGTGTAGAGTGGTCGCAAATTATTTTAAGGCTCACAACACCAAGGTACATGGAAGTCTAAAGCAATTTTATGCTGCTGCCATTAAAGTAATTTTGCCAGATGAAATTAAAATGCCA